>CALNHX010001789.1:0-205625 GCA_940337035.1 Agriotes lineatus | reverse complement strand
GAACCTCAAGAAATAATTATTTTTAACTCATTTACAAATTTAATCAAATCAGCACTTTACTGCAATCATTAATTATTCATATTTATATAGTTAAATATATCACTCACCTTTTTCGCACATTTTCCATTGTGCCTACTATGTTAAAATTGCCTAACACTCATCGATACCAGTGATACGTGATCGATGCAATGTACAAAATATTTGTTTAGAAGAAAATGCACCAAGTTTTAAAAAAGCTCTTATCATTTGCAGTATAAGGGTCAACCTCAATTCATTGTTAGAAGATTAAGCTATAGATTTTTGCACTTTTATTGTATATATTTGTCATTTAATTATATACAAATACACCATTAAATATTTAATTTGCATATCTGCTAAATAAAAATTCCTCTAGTGAGATAGTGTATATCAAACATATCTAATTGAAATTCGCCGGATTTGACAATTCTTTTAGTAAAGTCGTGCATCTAAAGAATTATTATCTTGAAAGACATATTACTATTTGCATATTATTTGTTCGTATAAATATCTAGGAATAACTTTGGATTCTATTGTAAAATGGAAACTCATATTCAGCTGCTAATTAAGAAATTAAGAAGCTTTCACTACGTGTTTAGGCAGTTGAGGGAATTTCTGCTAATGGTAATTTTTAAACAAATGTGCAATGCTGTAGGTTTAGTGTAATCACTCAGGTAATATGGTATAATAGGATGGGCAGCTGTACTAGAAAAGACTCTGACACCTTTAGAAATTTTGCAAATGCGAATCTTAAAGATTATTCTTCTAAAAGATGCAAGATGCAAGATGCATAGATGTTATAGTTCGAATGACTTGAATTGCGAAACTATATTTTGGCAATTAAAATTTATAATGCTGTACCTCGAGTTATAAAAGGCACAAATGTATGCAGATCATACAACCAAAAGGTAAAAGATTGTTTGATGTCGTGTCCTGCTCCATTTTTTATAATTCTTCTCATTAGAGGGATGGAAAGGAAATGGGGTAGAGATCAGAGTCTTATATTGTTTATTCGTGTGAATACCATGTCTGGGGCACCTAATATTAAGAAAACTAATCGTAATCAGTTTCCAAATCCTCAAATTATGATAGGTATTACTATAAAGGAAATTATGATAGGAGCATGTACTGTTACAATAACGTTGTAGATCTGGTAATTTCCGATTAGTGATCCAGGGTTACCTAATTCAGTTGGAATTAGTAATCTTAGTGATGTTCCTAGCACATTCCTGCTCAAGCACCAAAAAAGAAAGTATGTGGTTCCAATGTCCATACGATTTGTAGAAAATAATCGTTTATTAAGTAAAATGGCTGAGTTTAGGCGATAAATTGTAAATTTATTTACGCAATACTTCTTTTGCTAAGTCTTGTAGTCAATTATGATTTTAAACTGCATATTTAATGGTGAACGTAAATAGGGTACATTATTTGTTGGCAACTTTGAAAATTACTTGTTTAGTTTAACTTAAATCTCTTAAAGCTCTATATGTAGATTTTCTCTGAATGATGTCTTTTTTTTGACAGCGGTCTATTGTGATATGTTTTTTATCGGACTTTTTCCACTGTCTCAAGTGTTTATCACACAACGTTTCGGGAGTTTCTAATTTACTCCCGTCTTCAGGTGAATGAACTCCTGGTTAGTCCTGAGAAGGACAGTGGAAAAAGTTCGATAAAAAACATATCATATATGTAGATTGTTACTAGGGTTATAATGATTATGATTGTTGGAAGGAAGATTATTTTGTTTTGAATTAGGATTTGGACTGTTAATCGCTTTGATATAAATCCTACAAATGGGTAAATTCTTCTTACGGATAAGAAATTTATAATAAAGAATATCTGTGTCATTGTTCTTGAGTTTATTGATTGGAAGTGTTGATTAAAACAACAATATTGACTTTAAGATTAAGACTACATTAATTGAAATTACTGTATAGAGTAATAACTAGTTTATTGAGATTGTTTCTATAATTATTATGGTTCTAATAATCCATCCTATGTGGTTAATTGATGAATAAGCTATGATTTTTCGTAGTGTTACTTGGTTTACACCTATAATTCCTCTAATGATTATTGGTGCAATAATAATTATTGATATAAACAACGTGAATCTTATATTGCATGTTAACAGGGCTGTTGGGGAAATTTTTGTCATATTAAAATTGATAAGCAATTTAATCAACCGAATCCTTCTATTACTTTTGGAAATCAAAAGTGGAAAGAGGCTCTTCCGATTTTTGTTAGAAGTCTCGAATTCATTGTTAATATAAATGGCGATTGAATACATGTTCTTGATGCTATTCTTGTTTTGTTTATTATTATAATGATTGATATTAAAATGAATGTGGATGAAATTGCTTGTGTAATAAAGTATTTGATGGAGGATTCTGCTGATAATATATTTTTTTGGTTTTATATACGGGGGATGAGTGTAATTTAATTTATAGTCCTAATCATATCCCTAGTCATGAGTATGATGAGATTGAGATTAGGGTTTTAATTATCAGGGTTAAAAATACTGAATAAGATTTTATAAATTTTTGTTATTAAAAAGAAAAGTAATAACTTTATATTTGAGTTATGCACCCAAAAGTTTAGACTTTTGTAATTTTTCAGTTTTTTTTCGATTTTCTCAAAAACTGCTCTAACGATTTTTTTCACGTTTTTATTACATTTTTAATATGTATTGATGTGAGATAGGTGATTTTCAAGTTGAATACCTCTAACACGTTTCTTTTTCGTTTTTTTAATATAATGTAGTAAGGATGCTAAAACAAATTTCCTGTAAAAGGAAGTGGTGTGCGTGTATCACACCAGATTTTTTTACTTAAGGATATACAAATGAAATATTTAATAACATAATTGCATGTAAGTAAATAACAAATATGTACAATAAAAGCACCAAAATGTATACTTTTATCTTCAAATAATCAATTAAGATTGTTCCGTATACCGGAAATAATCAGAGCATTTAAAATGTGGTGCGTTACGTCGTCCCGAGACAAATAATCGTTTTTTAATGTTTTCTACTTAACTTTAATTACTACAACGCTTTATTTATCTATAAAAATATTCAACATTTATGAGCATGAGGAGAAATCTAGTTTGTGTGTAATATATCTACCTATATAAATTATCAAATATAATCTTATAAGAGCATTAATTATTTCCGGAATTTTTTTTTATTGCGTTCCAACAACGTCGTATTAAATTAGGACGTTGTTGGAATAAATAAACATTATCAGAAGGCAGTATAAAATAATTTTGAGATAAAGTCGATTGATGATTATCAGAGATTTAATTCTGATGAACACTGTTTTATTTCTTTTAGAAATCAAAAGAGGTTGATGATTAAAAGTCCATGTAATCATATATTTTGTGTATCGTGCATTACTCACTGGTTTAAAGTTTAGAGAAAATGATACCTGAACAATGTGTAGAACTAGAATAAAAATGTATTTCAATGTTTCTGGTTATGTTCTGATTAGTTATGAAAAGGCTGAATCTGATTAGTACGTCAGCCATGAAATTATGCAAGTCTTAAAGTCTTTTCTAGCAACATTGAATAGTTTTATTAATCCATGACAAATTATAAAGATTTGGTAAGAATTTCAGGGAGGGAAATATTCTTTTTTTTTAATATAATTTTAATGATTTTAAGAAACCATTTCGAATTATGAAAATATATTAATGTTTTGTTTAGTTATGAAATGATATTACAAATGTTTGTATACGATAAAATCTAGAAGGCAGGATAGCAATCTAAAATTACTTAAAATGAAAGTTAGGATTACTATATTAAATAACAACGTTGGCTTCATAACAAAGAAAAACTTCACCCTAGAGAACATAGAGTATGATTTCATTATATTAAAAATGTTGGGAGCTTAAAAATGTTAACCACTCATTGTTGGGCAATCCCTGACTAATAAAAATCTTGTTATTAAACAGTCGTTCAACAAACTTAAAACTGCCAACTAAAAGTCAATTTTAAAAACTATTGCAGATACGAGGGTTATAACGTATTTATTGTCCCTTTGCAATATGTTGCCTTTAGCAACCGCAATTGCTTTTCTATATTAGTGACAACAAACTTCTAAATTTAAGTAGGTTGGAAGGAATGGTTGCGCTAAGATTTTGATAAATGGGAAAATGATATTTAATCGCTCACTAATACCTACAGAAGAAAGGTTTAATACCAAAATAAATTAATACAAATAAGGTTGGCGTGCTTGGAAAATCTGCTTCTTCTTTTCAACTAGTAAAAAATGGGATAGAGGAAGGGGCAAACATGCCAAAGATGCTGAACGGCCGCATTCTGCGTGTACCCAAGAAAATTTTGATGGTGTGAATGGCGTAGGCAGAGAAAATCATGGGTCACTGATCAAACTTGTGCAACATTAGTTACAAAACTTCGTTATTGTATTAAAGAAAACAGAGTAGAAAAAATGTTACCAGGAATTCTCTTTCACCCCGGTAACCTTCCGGTTCATAAGAGCCTCATTTCTAGGACCGCAATCTATACATATATAGCAGAGCAGAGCCGAAACCACTGGCACTAAAAATTCGACCCCTAAGAAGGTGAAAAGGGGTAAAATGTGTTTTCACGAATTCCTCAATATCTCTTACACCCGATAAGATATCGATTTGGTGTTTACTTGCAAAGATTATCAATGAAAATACCTAGAAACTTATTTTAGGATTTTGCCCTAATCAACTCCTAAAGGTGCAAATCTGGATTGGGGGTGAATTAAAGAACCATTCGTATCTCCTATGTTTATTGAGTTTGAACATTCTGTTTTGACACATAGATGTATTTTTAAACTATTTAGAAAGGGTTTTAAGGGAATTTGAAAATGTTAACCCTAAGGGGGTGAAAAGGGTTAAACTGTGTTTTTACGAATTTCTGAGTATCTCTTAGACCCGATAAAATAGCGACTTGGTAGTTGCTTGCATAGGTGTCCAATAGAAGTATCTAAAAACACAATTCAATTTTTTGTCCTAATCGACCCCTAAAGGTGCAAATCTGGATTCGGGGAATTAAAGAACCCTTTGTAACTCCTAGGTTATTGGTTATTGAGTTAGAACATTCCTCTTTTTGGCATATAGATGTATTCTTAAAATATTTAGAAAGTGATCTAAGGGATTTTACAATTTTACCCCTAAGAGGGTGAAAAGCGATCAACTGTATTTTCACGATTTCCTCAATATCCCTTAGACCCGATAAGATATCGACTTGGCGTTTGCTTGCATAAGTATCCAATACAAGTGTCTAAAAACGCATTTCAGGATTTTCCCAAATCAACCCCTAAAGGTGCAAATCTGGATTCGGGGTGAATTAAAGAAGCCTTCGTATCTCCTATGTTTATTGCTTTAGAACATTGTTTTTTTTTGGCATACAGATGTATTCTTAAAATATTTAGAAATTGGTTTAAGGGATTTTAATGTTACCCCTAAAGCGGTAAAAGAGAAAACTGAAAAGGGCCAGGCTGTTAAATTTATAAATTCTTTTTCGCTGTGGGTTTATTTCAGGATAATATGAGCTGAAAGAATTTTTCAAAATTCCACCCCTAAGGGATGAAAAGGAATAAACTGTGTTTTCACGAATTACTCCGTATCTCAAAATATATAGGATTTCTGAATTTCCACCCCCAAGTGGTAGAAATGGTTATCTTGCTATAATTTATGAATACAAAATTTTGTTTGTTTGTACATATTTTAATTTTATCTCATTGTTATACTAAAACTATAGTTTTATCAATGTATACAAGAACGACAATTACGTACACATTTCCAGGGGGTACGTGAAGCATAAAAAAGTTGTGGAGGATTTTTTTTGGAAGAATTTTGTTTCCTTTTTTCCTACAATATTGTTTTGCGGCGTTTGTTAATTTAGCGTATTGAGTGAGGGGGAGAATTTATTTGAGATTTAGAAAAAAAAAGTTGCCCGTACGAAGAACGGGCATCTTGCTAGTTGTTGATATTTGATTTGAAGTTATGGAGAAGCTACACTATTTCTCTAACCTAGCTCCTAGCGAATTTATTTTCAAAGGTAAAAGAGAATCTTCGGAGATCAAATTAGAAGCGATGACGTTGCTATAGCAGAAGTTCAGAAATTCTTCTGTGACCAAGACTGCTCTATACTAGGGACAGTAAATACTGTACATCTGTCACAATACCTAACGTGTGTACCAAAACTGAAAATCGGCACTGAAAGTAGTTCCTAATTTATAAACGCAACTACAAGCCAAATGTCAATATTTTGACATTTAAATATAAACATATAGTTGCACTCATATGTTAGGAAGAACTTTCAGTAGCTAGTCGATAACAAAAGTTTTGGAACATCGATATTTATTAAAAATCATCGCAGTACATATTAAGACCTCAATTAATTGAATAATTGTTGGATATATGGTCCGGGATACGGCAACAACCAATCTTTTACCTTTTGGTGGTATGCTCTGCTAACGTTTTTGCTTTTTATAACTTGTGGTACCGCACTTTAAATGTTAATTGCCAAGAACTCATAGCTGCTTTGGTTCTAGATTTTTTAGCTAATGGAATATTTGCAATGCTCTTTATTTCGAGTGCAGTATGTGTGATGTTGGATATTTTCGTTAACAGTATTTTTTGTAACTCTTTGTAAACAACTTTGCAGAACAACTGACGATCATCAAAAATGTAGTTTCATAATACAAGTCATCCGAACTATAACGCGCATTTATAAGAGTAATCTTTAAGATCCGCTTTTTCAACATTTCTAAAGGTTTTAGAGTCGTTTTTAGTACACCTGCTCATCCTATTATGCCATATGACAAGAGTGATTACACTAAACCTAAAGCATTGCACATTTGTTTTAAAATTCGCATTAGCAGAAATTACCATCAATTCCCTAAACATGTAGTGAAAGCTTCTTAGTTTCTTAATTAGCAGCTGAATATGATTTTCCACTTTAAATTAAACTTGAAAGTTATATTTCTATGAACAAATGACATGCAAATTATTTGTTATATTTCTTTCAAAATAATATTTTTTTCTGTACAATAACTACCTACTAAAAGAATTGTTAGATCCGGCGAATTTCAGCTTGCTACACATTGCCCCACTAGAGGAATATTAGAACAAATTAGAGATTTGTCAAATCGATTAAATAAAGTATAATCGTAGAATTTTAACGTTGTCCAGTTTCTACCCTACATAATAATAAAGATCGGTAGTGTGTTTAATATACTATACCGAATATTCTTTTACGTAACAGATATATAAATTAAATATTTAATGATGTGCTTACATATATTTAAATGACAAATATATACAATAAAAGTGCAAAAATCTATAGTTTTATCTTCGTATAATGAATTAAGATTGTTCTGTATACTGTAAATAATAAGAACATTTTTTAAACTTGGTCGATTTTCGTTATAAACAATAATTTTGTACGTTGCATTAATCACGTATCACTGCTTATCACTGAGTTTTAGGCGATTTTAACATACTAAACAAAATTGAAAATGTGGAGATGTCCCGTGCGAAAGAGGTGAGAAGGTGAGAGGTGATATATTTAAGTATATAACAATGAATAATTAATTATTACAGTAAATTGCGGATTTGATTAAATTTGTAAATGAGTTAAAAATAATAATTTCTTGGAGTTTGCAAATAGAATTACCAAAGAGACAACTAAACGATTTTTAATGTTTTCGACTCAACTTTAACATTCGACATTAACGTGCTTGCGGGGAAACCTACAGTTTGCGTGTAATATGCCTATATAAAATCCCGTAGTCATATTGTTTGTCACAGTACCTGCACAGCCACGTTCAAGACCGGTCCAAGTGTTTTGTGCCACAAAAACGTAAACATCAAAGAAAATAAGCAAGTTATTAATACGTGTCAACCAACGTAAACGAGCAACCAGGTAAGTACCAGAACACGAATAAAAACAGCATCCAACATAGACTAACATCGATCTGTATGTTTTAGAAACGTCACGAAGACCCTAATATCGACATATCGACCTACGTTATTTCTGTTAACATTTAAAATGAAAGGATACATAATATTTGCATTTCTACTCATTCTTACAATTACCACTGAGATTGTGGTTGGCGATTGTCTATCGGGAAGGTATGGAGGTCCCTGTGCTGTATGGGATAACGAATCATGTCGTCGAGTGTGTAAAGAAGAAGGACGTGTAAGCGGCCATTGCAGCCCTAGTCTCAAATGTTGGTGTGAAGGATGTTAAAATTGTTTTTGTCGAATAACCTCGTTTCTCTTGAATATACTAAAATATAAACTTATTAATTGTAGCACGCTATTTGTTAATAGTTGAACATGTTGGTTATTGGCTGCCAGTCAATTTAATTATTACTGATTAAACGACGTTAAGTTTAAAATCATAATCACTCCAGTTGAATGGCAATTTAACTATTCCTCATACTCGATCAATTCTCTAAAACGTTGTGCAATAATGTATTATATATAAGTACTTATCAAAATAAAGTTAAATAACCTGTAAATATACGAAAAGTGTGTTTATAAATAGATATAGAATTATGCAGAAACTAAAAATAATATCTAATTCGACAAGCATATACAGTATGCTTTTCTGCTGAGTTCACATTGGCTAGACTGAATAGAAAATATCTTCCTACAACCACATGAAAATAGCTATGAGTACAGGAAATAAGGAAGGCAGAATATGTTCCGTACCAAGCGTGATATAATTGATCGAGGAGTGTACGGAAACGTACATATTTCTCTACGTGTTCCACACAATAGTTTGTCTATGCTGCGTACTCTTTTTCATTAGCTACTTTTTATATGTTAAAAGGTTACATCAGAAATTCCTCTCACAATTTCTAAAGTTTCTTTGAGGAGTTCTAATAGTAATATAATTCTCCTCATTTCATTACTAGGTGATCGTATTTTGACTACTGATTTTCTTTGTGGAACAATTAGTATGTTATTTAGGCGTGTTTGTTTTTTGCCGAAGAAAAATAAAGATAAATCGACAGTATTAGGAGTTCAATCATTATTATCGGTAATATTGAAAGAAAATATGAAAGTTCTTGTCTTAGAAAATTGGTGTAAATGATACAGAGTGAAGTTGATGCAAAGTTTTCAAGAGAACCATTATATAATCTTAAAGACGACATTATCGGCGAAGAAATATTTCGACACAAAGAAGCTATTTTACAATTTCTATAAAAGGTAGGCTTTTGCGCTTGCTATTTCACTTTGTCGCGTGTCTCCAATGACAACCGTAAAAAATAGCTATTTGTATAGCTTAACGCTACGAACTAAAGTATGATCAAAAATCAATCTCATCTAGTATGGCTATGAAAGAACCTAACACAATACGACACTGGCCTCACACTCGAGGGTGTGGCGAAGGTTAAAAATGGCTTTTTTACGACCATTTACCAAGCTAGCTCATGGTAGGGATGTCCACGAAAGACGGCTATTGGCGCTCCTGGAGAAGATCATGATGGGTTTTAAGTATGCGTTTATTTACAATTATTAATATGTACAATGTTATATAATTAATCTCAAAAATGTATATATAAAAAAAATAAGTTATGCCGTGTGCGTGCCCGGTGGAGGGCATCTCCGAGGGCTAGAAGTGGATGGTGGCGGTCGACCTGGAAGCAGGAACACTTCGGCCTAGGGATGTGCGGTACGATCCGATATTTTGAAGTACCGGTACTTTGTCTTCCGATACTCGATATTTTGCACCGGTACTTTAGTCAGCGATCCAATCCAATACGATTTATTTTCGGTCAGTATCGGATCGGCAGGACCGATCCTGGATTTTTGCCGCCTGTCTAGAAATAACTCATCTTTTGACTATATAATGAAATTTTTTATTTTTAATATAAAAAGTTTTAAAACTATACATTTTGAAAAAACCAAAGGGAAAAGGTCCAAAATATGCCCTTTTTCTTCAAGGGTAAAAAACCTAAGCCATGTGCAAATATTACTTTTATTGAACTAACCGTTCTTGAAGTCTTAAAAATGGTCGCACGTAGATAACTTTCAATAAGTCATTTTTAGCTTCTACAAATGCAAGAACAAAAATCAAAACAAAATTATTTTGCTGAGCCGAAATGTTTCTGTTTAATCTGTGTACGTATTACGCTTCGGATTTCGACTGGTACAGCAAAATTGTAATTAGAGTTGTAAAATAATGACTAATTCTGGTAAACTGGAGCTCTCATGTATTCCAACAAATTTTATGGTGATGATTAAATATCCAAAGAGAGCTTCATTATTTAGCTTAACTATTTATAATAGCAACAGCAACTTCTCACTAGGATATCGCAGCGAAATTCGGTAAATCCCCGAGAAAAATTGTATACCCGAGATTATAAAAAATTATGGCTATAAGGCAATTGCCAGAATTGTGTCACTCGTCCCTCCATCGCGGTCGCCGTGGGTGTTCGGTAAATTAATTAACAGTTCTGTTTTTATTATCAGTTTTCTTTTATTATTCAATCAAATTGTGGTTTCTATTGTGTTTTTTTAAACAAATATGCCACCTTCAACCAGTAACGTTTGCAAAGTATTTATTAAGACAGATTCTGGAGAAAAATGCAGACTGTGTCAGTGTGAAGTTAAAAGTTCAGACGGAACTACAAATTTAAGAACAGTTCGAAAACGAAAAGAGAAAAATGGCCATAATTTATGTATTTATAAAAATAACTATATCAAGTAGTATATCGTTAGAATCTTTGAAAAATTTCCTTTTTTATAAAGTCATGGCTGACTTCCATTAGAAAAAACACAAGTTTGTGTCATAAATTTGGTTGGATTATGTTATTAACCACATAATTGTCTACAACTTTTTTCTTTACACATTTTTTCTAAAATTAATAATAACAGAGCTATAGGCACCTAACGAAATTAGAAAAATAATTATTTTTGCGAAATATCTAGTTAGGCTTGCATTTTTTCCAAAAAAGAAAAAGCTGATTAAATTGAGCTCGTAAAACTGCAATTCTTTCCCCATTTAACCGTCTCTCTATCTCCAATACTTTCCGAGATCCCCATGCTAAACATTCAAATAAACTCACCCTGTATACTTTTAATGTTTCCGTTATTATATTTATGTTAGTTTCAAAGTTTTTGAGCGTTTATATGTATACTATTTAATAAATGTATTTCTAATACTAATTTTTCAATTGTTGATTTCTTGATTGTTACGCCACTATTATTGCTAAACTTCTATTTGCTATACTAGGACTCGAAGTGTGGCATAAATAAATTTAGAAAATATCCCGGATCGATTGTGTACCGGTATTTCATGTACCGGTACTTTTGTATACGATACTGCTCCGAATCGGTACTTGTAAGTCGATACGATACGATACGATAGTACCGGTACTTTTCGGTGTATCGAACATCCCTACTTCGGCCAGGACCTCTTAAGACCTGGGGCTCGCTCCTAGCGAGGCCCTTTGGGGGCGGGGCGGTGTCCACGTTCCGGATGGCCTGGAGGCAGGATGACACACCTCGGCGGCAGGCCAAGGGGGCGGCGGCGGAGGCTTGAGGCGTCATTGCCGTAGCCAGGTGCATCCTCGGCGGAGCTGCGCGAAGCCGGGGCGACGGTGCTTGGGAGCGCGAGCTCAGGCAAAATCCTCTTCGTAGCGCGGAGTTTCTGGTGTTTCAGGAGCGACCTGGGGGTGGCGTCGAGCCGGATGATGCGCGGCGGGCCGGAGCGCTCTCTGGTCCGCAAGCAGCTAACGTCTCTCTGAAGCTTGAGGCGCCTTGGGGCCGAGCAGAACGCTTCTGACGACAGCACACTCCAGGGGCGGGCTGCTGCAGGGAACCTCGAGCTTGGCGACGGCGGGCGGCGAATTCGGGCGTCGGCTGTCCATCCTCCTCTTCCTCGATGACCGAAGGGTCTAGGCCCCGCTGGAAACCGTGGGCTCTAGGTTGGCATTGCGTAGCTTTCGGCTACAAGGGGGCGGCGGCGAGCGTCCTTTGTGGATGCTGCGGCGGCGGCGATGATTGGTTTCCTCTATGGAAGCGGTGTAGGGCGACATTCTGCTATGGATGTAGCTACGGCGGCGGCGAATTGCTTCCTCCATGGAGGTGGTGTGGGGCGACCTTCTGCTATGGGTGCAGCGGCGGCGGGGCTGAACGGCGTCAGCTGGTGGCGCAAGCAAGCGGCGTCGCTTGGCGGTGGTTCCCCTCTGTGAAGGTTGGGGGGGTACGCGTAGCCGGAGGTGGCGTCTTTGGCGTGATGCGAGCTCCCTGACATGGGAGCGGCAGCGTACGTGGAGGCGGCCTGTGTGGCGGCGTCCTCCTCGCAGTGAGCTGGACGTAGGTGTAGGCGGCGACGGCGCCTGTGGAAGGGTGCGTGCTTCTGGACATGGGAGCGGCAGCGTACGTGGAGGCGGCCTGGGTGGAGGCGTCGTCCTCGCAGTGGGCTGGACGTAGGGACAGACGGCGGCGGCGCCTGTCTTCACTCGCATGTGTTGGTTTCTGCGAACTAGATTCGAGTAGCTGGGTTTGTTTCTGAGAACTTACGTGGGCGGCATCCTGGCGTGTCGCATGTCACGGTGCTGCGGAACGATGCAGCGGAGGCGGCGAGGTTCTCCATGGGGCCTGGGCTATGCATAGCGGGCGGCAGGACCTGGGGCACAGCGTCGCGCCGGGCTAGGCTGGAGGCGGGCAGCGACGTTGGCTGGTACAATGGCTCGATTTGACGTGGGGCTGAACGCTCCTCCAGGAGTGGACGGCGAGGATGGCAGTCGTTGGCGGCGACCACTCGGACACCCTTTGGTTTCTGCGATCAGGATTCAAACAGGTACCTGGAGTCTCGTAGTCGACTTCTGCGATCAACGATCGAGCAAAAGGTTGGGCTTTCCAGTGACCGAAGGGTCGAAGCTGGAGAGAAAGCTGATTCGAGAATTTTCCCTTTATCGAATGAATCTTCTGGCTGCTGCAGCTCTTTTTAAAGGAACTTTTACTCCCACCGCTTTCTCTCGGACGTATGTTTGTTTGGGGTGGGACGAACTACTTCGCTTCCGGGGGTTGTTTGTTATCTTATAATTAATTCCTTGCTTTGCTTATTTATTATTGCCCGTGGATTTTTTATGCGGTCCATTGGAATGCTGACTTTACGGCGCGTTTAATGATACCCAACTTGCCTATCTTCTACTAATTCACCGGTGTTCTTAATTTGGCCATAAAACGCTCTCCAGAGGCGAGCGTTTCCTTTCCAGAAACTTTCCATTTGAAAATATATTTTTTTTGAACTTTTCCTTATTGCCATTCTCTAGCATGGTTTTAAAACTTTCTTTAGTGCAACAAAAGTTATTAAATTCGTCCTAGATTTTAAATGCGGCATTTGCCGCGGGTTTCAGCTAGTTAAATCTATAAGCCACATAACTAGCTATACATTTCAACCCCTCATTGGTTATTGTGTCGGTAAATGTTGATTTCTCCAGCATATTCAGTAGTTCTAAATATTCCGAAGATGGCTCAAAATCAGACGCGTCAGTAATCTCAGAACAGTCATTGTCATCAACATATTCAGATATAATAAATGTTTGATTGTCAAAGAAGGAAATTTCTTTTTATATTTCACTTCGAATTGGCCCATCATCAACAGCAGTTAACACACTATGAACCACATTATTGATTCTAAAGGTTGAACCGACCACAATTCTTCACTTTCCCCAATGTTTTTGTTCGTGGAAAATACTGCCCTTGAGTGTTTGCCCAAAATATACCATCTCAATCTATATTTGAGGTCAACAGATGTTGGGTGGTCATTAGCAGAACCCATACCACGCATAAATGAGAAAAAATTCCAGAATGTCCTGATGTTTAGCCGATATGTTAAAATACATTCGACGTCATGTTTAGAGTGCAAATACTCATATAGACACAGTAAAGAATTATTATTTAATATGATACCCTTTTGAAACTTAATGATGATAAAATGAAAAAAAAACACCTGTTTTCTTAAGTAAATAAATTATCTAAGCAGGTTAAACGATAAACAAACATAAAAAGCACAAATGAAACGGAATGAACACGACGACCACAATAGCGCAATGATGCAGCTAATGCTCCTAGTTTCATCATGCTCCCAACGTGACGTCACTGCGCACACCGAACAAAATCTAGTCGCATCCGTAGCACACCATCTGTCTTTACCCCATGACTATTGATACAATTTTGTTGAGCAAAGTCAAACATTCCATTAGATCAGCCGTTGCTAGGTAATTTACAATAAAACTGTACAGGAATAATATTCCCGTCCTAGGCAGGGAATATTCAGTAGTTATATCCCTAGTGCATTCTGTATATTCGAGTACTCGAATTATACTGAATGCACGCGGGGAATATTGCAAGACTATTCCCCGAAGAAATTTCATTCTTTGCATACCATATTATTCCTTTTTAAAGAGTTTCCAGTTTTCTTTCTGAAATTTCTTGTATACCTAGCTGGTATGGTTATCTTCCCGCAAATACCCACTTTGCACTTGTGCAAATACCCGGGTATTGCACATGTGCAAAATATTCGCTGTATTCAACTCTGATTGGTTCAAATTTTGAAAATTGATTGATGGGAATAGTCGAGTACTATTTTCTAATTTTTTTAATTACTAAAATAGTATGTATATAGTATAGTATGTATAACATTCCCAGACTCCTGCGTTGTTGGGCTTGGCATTCTCCTCGCCCAACAATATTCACAGTTGTTCGGGAATGTTACGCTTTTCGTCCTAGATACACAATGTACTATTGTTCACTCCTCGATCAATTATATCACGCTTGGCACGGAACATTTTCTGCCTGCCTTATTTACTGTACACATAGCTATTTTCGTGTGGTTGTAGGAAGATATTTTCTATCTTTATGTTCTTTGATGTTTGTTGTTTACGTTTTTGGGGCACAGAACACGTTTATCTGCCTCGAACGTGGCTGTGTAGGTACTGTAGCAAACAATATAACAACGGGAATTTATATAGGTAGGCATATTATACACAAACTATAGGTTTCTCCGCAAGCACGTTAATATCGAATGTGTTTACAGACAAAAAAAGCTGTCTAGTATTTAAAGTTAAGACGAAAACATTAAAAATCGTTTAGTTGCCTCTTTGGTAATTCTATTTAGAAACTCCAAGAAATTATAATTTTTAATTCATTTATAAATTTAATCAAATCCGCAATTTACTGCAATAATTAATTATATCACTCGCCTCTTTCCCACGGTGCATCTGAACATTTTCATATGCCTACTATGTTAAAATCGTCTAACACTCAGTGATACGTGATCAATGCAATGTACAAAATTTTTGTTTATAACGAAAATTCACCAAGTTTAAAAAAGGTTCTTATTATTTGCGATATACGGTACAATCTTAATTCATTACCCTAAGACTGAATTATAGATTTTTTCCTTTTACTGTACATATATATTTGTCATTTAATTATGTTTAAATACATCATTAAATATTTACGTTACGTAAAAGAATATCGGGTATAGTATATTAAACACACCACCGATCTTTATTATTACGTAGGTTAAAAAACTGGACAACGGTAAAATTCTATGATTGTACTTTATTTAATCGATGTGACATATCTCAAATTTGTTCTAATATTCCTCTAGTGGGACGATGCATATCAAACCTATCTAGCTGAAATTCGCCGGATCTAACAATTCTTTTAAAAAAGTCATCTTATCTAAAAAAATATTATTTTGAAAGAAATATAACAAAGCTTTAAATATCATTTTTTCGTAGAAGTACCTACCTATCTAGGAATAACTTTGAATTCTAATCTAAAGTGGAAAATCATATTCAGCTGCTAATTAAGAAACTAAGAAGCTTTCACAACGTGTTTGGGCCATTGAGGGAATTCCTGCTAAACGAATTTTAAAACAAAATATACGGTACCCCCCACCCAAGAAAAGCGCCCTTTTGTGCTTTCCAAGAATACTTCGATACTCAGCATCACTCCGTTTCGCTAATACAATGAAATGCTATGAACCAGTTAATTATCAAAAAAAAAACAAAAAAAAATTTTTTTTGCCGACGACCATAGCTCAAAAGTGAACATACATCCCCCGCACAGCACGTTTAGGCACCCCCCAATACGGGAATTGATCTAGTGGGCTGGGATCTTCACCAAAAGATCCGCACCGCCGAGCCGGAGATTTGATATAGTGGGTTCATTAGTCGGTTGGCTCGAATTTTAGAGATATTTGACTCAGAGTGGTTTTCGATATGAGGGAATTTCAATACTTACTACACTTCGTGTCGAAGTAATTTGCAATGCTTTAGGTTTAGTGTAATCACTCATGTCATATGGTATAACAAGATGGGCAGGTGTACTTAAAACGACTGAAACCTTTAGAAATTTTGCAAAAGCGGATCTTAAAGATTATTCTTTAAAAATGCGCGATATGTTTCGAATGACTTGTATTATGAAATTATATTTTCCCGCTGCTGATCATGTAAGTTAGTGATACAGCCTTAGTAACAAATCGGTGATTATATTTGTTTGCTGCTTTTTCTTGACAACGGAACTTAATATTATTTTTTAGGATACTGCATTGGTAACTAGCGTTTACATAGTTACAAACGAGTCCGGTAGATAAAATTTACCGGCCTAGACCAGTAGTAGAACTACCGGCCGGTAAATTTTATCTACCGGACTCGTATCCTAAAAAATCTTATACGATACACGACCGGTAGCATTTTTATGGCCTTGCCAAACATACAGGTCTCGCCCTACGGGCTCAACCTGTAAAGTATTGGCGCGGCCATAAAAATATTGCTACCGGTCTAATAACGTAAATAGCTATTTTGTATTCGCTCCCCAAACTGGTTACTTTGGAAACTGTCTAGGATCCACAAAATGGCCATTTAGAGGCCTTGTACTTAAAGTCGTCATTGCAACATTTTAGCGGACTCAAACATTAGTTGCCATGACGACTTTAAGTACAAGGCTTCTAAACGGCCATTTTGAGGATCCTAGACAGTTTCCAAAATAACCAGTTTGGGGAGCGAAAATAACATTTTTCGACGACTGATATCGAAAGTAGATTTTTTTCACTGTCATTTGACAACAGAAAGTTGACATTTTCCGCTGAGCGTGCGTTTTCATCTTTTTGCCGCTCGCCGAGCGTTTTGGGTTTCCGCGTGAACAAAATAGGTAGCCACGTCCGAATGTTTCCTTGACAACGCCCGTAATTTGTGGAAATAATCGCGTCACATGTCATATAGACTGCGCGAGTAATGTTAACTTGATTGTCAATTAATTTTTACGATAAAACGAAATTTGATATTTTCCTTTAATAATATGCTCAGTCGTCGAAAAAATAGTATGTATCTTTCGAGCTAAAAGTGCGCTTGCCGCTTTTGCATGATTGCTGGTTTCGACTTCGTCTCAACCAGAAATATTCATGCGCAAGCGGCAAGAATGCACTTTCAGCTCTTAACATACAATATACTATTTCGAGCCGCCTCCTAATATAATGCCGCGTTAATGGTAATTGAAACTTCATATTATAATGTTTGGAAAGCTAATACAAAAAAACGTTGTATGCAACACGTCCTCAAATGGCTTTAGAGGACTCATCTTCATATTACGGACTCGGCTGCACTTCGCTCCGCCTCGTCCGGAAACATTACGACTCGTCCCCTAAAGCCTTGCTTTGAGGACTAGTTACATAAAGTACTATATTAAGTTCCTAGGATAATAAAATTAGCAAAGCAAGATGCAGATTTAGACGTTTGTTTATAAATTGCAAGTGTTTCTGTGACATGTGACACTCACAGGTAACACGACTCACGAAAACTAATCCTGGTGACAGGTGACAAACCAAACGATTTTTTCAAAAATCTAGGAAAATTTCGATAAGCAGCGGGAAAAATATAATAAGATAACTCGGAATGTATCGCCTATTAACATTTTCGGCAGGCTACAAGCCGCGGCTACGCCTTGGCTTATACTTCTATGCACTCTTATAATAGGATTATTGTAATCTTCCCATGCCGGTCGTAAGCGTTCGGAATATCAACAGCGCCAACTTATGGCGGCGGTAAAACTATGAACTACTGGGCCCGATTTAGGAACATTTTCTAATTACAAACGTGAATATTATTACCTTTACTTAATGTTGTAAATGAACCAGATATGGCCTACAAGATTAGTGGCATAGTAGGTCACCATTTCTTTTTAAAATATTAGCGTTACTCTTATGGTTCCATAGCCACGGACTCAATTAGATTATTGCTTCTACTATCTTTAAAACATAATTTAAACCAAATCTTTTATGCAAGCGTGGTAACTTATTCTGTTGTGCTTCTAGGGGCATGTAGTTTTTTAAAATCGGATACGAAATAAACTTGTACAATTCGCAGGGAGTATCAGAAGTGTATATTTTATCTGTTTTTTTTAAATAAATTTCTTATTACTACTTTTTCTTAAAATAAAAAATGCTAGCGATTTTCCTTGTTAAAATACGAATCGTGTGATATATAACAAAGTGTAATTAGTGCATTTTATAACAGTTTGGTTTTGTGAAACATTTTCAACAAGACCGCTGGTGGACCCTTAAGTGTAAAGGTGTATTTCATTTAACCACAATATCTTATTTGCGGGTCAAGAACTAGATCAGCTGATCATTTTATTGTAAAGTTGAACTTCCCTTGTGTTTCATTTACTATAATAAATATATTGTTTATTTCGTAAAATAAAGACATTATTATTATTACTGAATACTCCATAACTTTTTATTAAATCTGTAAAAAGCCACTAAAAGCTTTAAAGTCGTTATTATTGATAAAAAACAATACAGCGTTTCAAGAATGTGTAGTTCACTTTTTAATAAAAAATAACCAAGATTTTATTCTATGATTTTTTTAGATTTTGACGCTACTGTTTTTTTTATTTTGGTACTCAGCCAACAGCCGTTAGGCCAATTATAGGAGTCGCTCTACATTTTATGGGGACTTTCAACCCCACTAACGACTGTCATGATGTTATGACATCCGGGACCAACTATTTCCGTGGCAGCCATACCACGAGGCGCCGAGGGAAGCAGCCGTGGAACTCCCATCCAAGTTCTGATCAGAAAGAGCGTTGCTTAACTCTACTGATAGTGTTATTGCACTTACAGTTTTGTAATTACTTTTTTACATCTGATCAGGTTTAAGTTAAAATCCGCCTCACTAGTCAGCCAACTTCGAATGTCGTGATGACTAATGGGTTGCAGGTTTGAGACCTTAATTGCCGAAAATGAGCCTTGCGCTTGTAGGCCGATACCCTCTCCCATACTTCCGCCGTTATTAGTACCCACGTTTCCCACGGATACGTCACCGTAGGTCTCAACACCGTTTTATAAATCCTGCGAAATACATTTTCCGTTTTGTATGTCATTTATCGCTCTCGCTCTTCTATCGTTTAAGCATTCTCGCCACTATTTCTTTACTGCTATCATTGTTCTCTGTTATGCACGTTGCAAAAAACACAAAACTTGTCACCTTTTCTATCACTAGCTCTCGGCTGATTTCCATTTTTCCATTCCGTCTGGTACATTACGGTCCCATTTCTATTTACATCACTTATCCGGATCACGTTCTCTGATAGAAAATTAAATAAGGTACTTAACAGAGGATCTCCTTGTCTTAACCCTCTTGTTGCTTCGAAATCTGTTGACGTAACTCCATTTGCGCTGATCTTACTCATGTGTCCGTTGCGTTGTAATTTCTACCAGTTTCTTTCTGTGGTTCTTGATAAATTCTGCGCATATTCCGCTTTCATCCGCACTCTTTCGGTTTTTCTGGCGATACAATGCTCAACTAGCCGCGGATTCGAGATATAAAGTTGGAGCGCGCCTTTTATTCTTGCACAGCAACCATTGTGTGAGGTGTCTGTGTGTGTTATGTTGACCTTGTTACTCTATTTCTTAGGTCTGTGGTTCTGAGTAGAGCACAGTTAATTTGGTGCTCAACTGTAAATGGTCTCACCGAGCTCGGTTCAAATCGCAAGGCTGCTGAAAATATCGGCCTTTGCGGGAGTCGAACCGAGGACTTGCTTAATGCAAGGCAAGCGCTTAGCCATCTGTGCTACTCGGTTTCCATACGTGTACGTGGTCAATTTGTATTTTATATATGTTACCGGCAATGTGTGAAATCCGGCATTCTATAGAATGCCTAGAAAATGTATAGAATGCCTGATGGTTTTAGGCAAAGTATGAAATGATTGCTACTTCATACATTGCCTAGGCATTCTATAGAATGCCGAGTTGCCGTGCGGCAAAGTATGTAATGCCTACCCCCGCCATTTTTCCCTCCACTGATGTTGGCGGTGGCACTTGAGTCGTTGTTTGATGATGGCGATGGAAGCACGTGACTGTTGAACGTTATTGTAAGACAGCGTATTGCCGGTACGAGGTTCCACTCCCACATCACAGACAATATTGCCATAATTCTTCTCACGACGTCAGTGTATATCATCCGGCTGAGATTCCACAGACGTTCTCCAGTAACGTTTCCCCTTGGATTGCTGTGTGACCATATCGGAAGGGAATGTAGTGCCAGGACAGGAATCACGCCATGTTGACATGCAACGACGGTTCTACGATGAGTTATCTAAAGTAAGAGCCAATGCTGCTAAAAACTGCGTTTTTTAACCGAAACTAGTTACTAAAAATTAGTGGACGATGTGAAAAAGGCTAAAACGGCCATTAAGAAAGAACCACGCCACTATCGGCTGGTGAAACACTATGATGTCATGATGGTGGAAAATAAGAGTAAGTTGATCTTCCCTGTTAAAGAAGGTGCGAGTGCCATTCAGTTTTACGTCGCGGACTCCGAGTTATTTGACGTACTACTTCATAAGGCCCATTTGGCTATTGGTCATGGAGGACGGGACAGAATGTTGAAAGAACTTTTACCCAAATACAAGAACGTTACCCGTCATGATATTGAACTGTATATTAACCTTTGTGAACCTTGCCAGAAAAAACAAAAAGACGTCAAAAAAGGCATTGTGGTCAAGCCAATGGTTTTTTCTGAATTCAACTCCCGTTTTCAGGTCGATCTCATCGACTTTCAATCCCATCCTGATGGGGAATACAAGTTTATAATGGTGTATCAAGATCATCTCACCAAGTTCGTGGTTCTCAGGGCCCTGAAGACAAAGAGGGCAGAAGAAGTAGCATACCAGCTCGTAGACATATTTACGTTGCTTGGTGCTCCAACGGTTCTACAGTCCGATAACGGCAGGAAATTTGCAAACAATGTGATAAGCAGCCTAAAGGACTACTGGCCCACCTTGAAGATCGTTCATGGTAAGCCGCGCCACTCCCAAAGCCAGGGGAGAGTCGAAAGAGCTAACCAGGACATCGAAAATATGCTGTGTGCTTGGATGCAAGATGAAAAAACTGGCCACTGGAGTGAGGGGTTACGGTTCGTCCAACTCATGAAGAACAGAGCTTTTCATTCGGGGATTAAAATATCACCATACGAAGCTCTCTTTGACTGCAAAGCTAAAGTAGGCCTCACAACGTCGTCCCTACCTGACGATGTTTTACAAGATGTGGAAACAGAGGAAGACCTCGAAAAAATAATACAGAGCGTACAAACAACACAAGAGCAGAGGACAGAGATGAAGGAATGCAAGAAACAGCGCTTTCTGCAGAAGACATGCATGAGAATGCAATTCATGATGATGGAAACCAAAGCAGTGGTGAAGCCATGGTTATTGAAGATCCTTCCATTTCCGTGGTTACCGAAGACCCTTCTTCTTCCACTACCTGCTGCGTCTGCTTAAAAGAAACCAACGGTGCTCATACATGTCGAAAGTGTAGCCGAAATGTTCATGTCATCTGTGGGCATTCCCCTAAAGACGATGACGAAAACGAAGTAGAAGGTTATGGGGTTAGCATTTTGTGCACTGTTTGCTTCAATATTGAGAAAGCTATCAAAAATAAAATGGAATCGAAATGCAACCTCGAAATGCAGGCCAAAAGAATGAAAAGGGGTTCTGATAAAAAATTTCCTCCTGCGCCTTTGTGGGAGTCACTGTGCGAGTTCCGATTCCTGATGTTGACAAAGGGCGGGGAGACTCGCGAAATCTGTTGGCAGTTATTATGAGCATGACAGAAGATGGGTTTTACCGCCTTGGAACTGCACAAGGACTCTTGAAGCAACTCTATGCCAGATCAGAATTCACCATATGTCCAAAAGCGTGTCCGGAAAATTGTTCGACCGCAATTTTTCGAACCGCAATTTTTCGACAGCAATTGTTCGAAAAACTGTTTTTCGACGATGCAATTTTTCGAAACAACAATTGTCCGAAAAACAGTTGTTCGACAGCAATTTTTCGAACCGCAATTTTTCGACAGCAATTTTACGAAAAACAGTTTTTCGACGACACAATTTTTCGAAACAATTGTTCGAAAAACAGTTTTTCAACAGCAATTTTTCGAAAAACAGTTTTTCGGCAGCAATTTTTCGAAAAATAGTTTTTTCGGCGACGCAATTTTCCGAAAAAAAATTTAAAACGACTAGTAGAAGTAAAATCAGCCAATGAAAGGATCTAACTCAATTTTCAAACAATGAACCTAATTCTAATTGTCATTAGAATTCTTCTGAATAGAATTATGCCGATTGTTTTTAAGGCGAAATGTTCCTAAATGATAGTTTCTTTATAAGCTTATTTAAACTAAATTTAAGGAGAACCGAATTGCGGTCGCGGTTTAATCCTTAAGTGACTGCATATCAGGGCCGTTAAGCTCTGACCTGATCTACGGCCAAGAGCATACGTTAAAATTGTAATCCTTTTCTTGAACTCATTTTAAAATTAGCGATAAGAGAAAATATTCAGAACCATTTATATTTTAGAGAAATTTACAAAGGGATTCATAAATCTGTAATGACCAGCCCGTGCCACAGTAAATTCGATGACCACATCATTTACGAGTATTATTATTTTACATACACGTGCTTGGATTCTAGATTTCTGTGCTAAACGCTGACATGCTATTTTATATTTGTAAATTTGTAAGCTTCAGTTCATGAGAAAATATCTAGTTACATAAACACATAAAGTCAATTAGCAAATGATCTTGTTGTTGCCTATATTTTATAGTTTAATGGATTTCTCAGTAATGTGGTTCATTAACAACTATTCCTTTAAATGTTTTGTTTTTGTATACCTATCCAACAAAATTCTTAAATGTATTGTATATTGTAGCACTCGTAAAAAGTTGTTGATTGAATATGCAATATGGAAAAATAATGAAAGAAGAGCACAACATTCATAACAATGCTAACATCATCTATATATTTAAAACGTGAAGCGTTTTCTTTCGACATCTATTTTAAGACTTCCACCGGGCCGATTTTGATAATTCTTTTTTTAAATGAAAGCCGTTACGGTGTGGTTGTGCACAAAAGTCCTAAATTGAAAATAAATAGATAATTTTAAGAGTAAAACCAACATATTGAAATTTTCAAGTGGCTGCAGCCGGCCATGCAGTAGCAGTAAACCAAGCGTATTCTCGAAGTCAGCCTGCGGCGTTCTGCTCATTTTTTGCAATGGGCTACTGTAACTACTAAATGTTTATTTGCACTGGATCACCATTTGGACATGTTTTATTGCGGTATGCTTGGCTGCCGTAAGCTTGGCGCTAACAAATAATAAAATAACACTAATTACAATAATATAAGATAATAGTAATTTATTATACAAGACGATAAAGTTAAATTTTATCCACGAGTGAATCGTTTAACGTCGAGACGAAGTCGAGACGTTAATGATTCAAGAGTGGATAGAAATAACTTTATCGTCGTGTATAATACAATATTTTTTTCTATAGCAACAACTTTAACAATTTTAAAAGAAAATAATGACAGTCAATCACATTTCAAAATGTCAGTAGCTAGATTGGGTTGCTACGATAATACGAAGCTGTCATATTTAATTTAAACAAAAGTTAGAAAATTAAATTACTTTATCTATCCTTGATGTTAAAGTGCTACTTTATCTACCCTTGCTGTTAAAGTAAAACTTGACCTTTTGTTTTGAGTTGATAAAAGCACACTTTAACATGTGCTATAGAAAAAAATAAATCATTACCTAATCATTAATATAAATAGGAACTATTATATATTTTTTATAGTCATATTTTATACGTAAACATTTAAAATATTTTTCATGTATTATATATTATTGTACTTGCATATAATGAATAAGTAGTTAACACTGAAATGTTTAATAATACAGTTCAGTGGTAGTTAATAGTGTTTTAAGTAAATTAGTGTAGTTTTCCATAGTTCTTAAAAAAACAATTGTTTTTCGTCTTGATTTTATTTATTTAATTAAATAATGAAATATAACTGTATGTGAATTTTTAAGTGTCGGTCTACTGAATCTTGGCTATTGTAAAAATTTAAGTAGGTACTACAAAACACATTTTATTATATCTACCGAAAATTTTTTGGATCTACCGAAATTTAGCGCTAAAAGCTACCGATCACCTGAAAATGAGATGGCAACACTGGTTCCCAGATTACTTAACTATCTGGGACTATACTGAGACCGCAATCCGTGTGCTTATGTAGTAAAGTATTCCCAGAACGTTAATGATCAATCTCTGATAAAGGTGTTACGTCTACAGTTGAAAATAAATGCAAATGCTGCTTGTACCTCTTTTCCTGGAAGTTTATAATCGAGGTTTGTTGCCATTAGCCGTCCTTAAATATTTAATCTCTTTTTATCAGCTTAATTTAAAGGTGCTTAGTTAGTACATTGTTGTAAGGGTAAAATAACCACGTCAGATGCAGTGATTGGCTCGCTGTGTAAGAATTTTTGGTATAAATCCTCGCTGTTTTTAAATGTGGATTTTGTTATAACAGTGTAGGGAGCCATAAATCGCAATAACTCGTGTCAACAGTTAGCGTAAGAATTCCAAAGAAAGGAAGCTCGCCTATAAAATAAACAGTGCCAGTCCGAAATAAATATTTGTGAAACGCAAGCAGTCAGCTTAAGTACCATTAGAAAACTTTCGAGCAAACGGGTGCACGCAGTTAAAAAAGGTGATTTGTGCGCGGAATTCAATGGAGAGAAATTATTCAACGTCCCTCGAACTAAAAGGGTTTCTTAAAATACACTTTCCTAAATAAGAAGCGAAAGTGGACGAACAATACGGCAGTAAAACTGCAGCTTCAAAATATCGAAAGTGAATGTCCAGTGGGTGCATCATAAAACTCCAACCCTTGTGCGCGCTAGTGAAAGTGTGTCGACCCTTTTGCCCAATAGATACAATACCATTGTTGTCACTAGAATAGAAAATCCTTTTTGTATATTGTGTAAATTGTGTAACATGGGTATATAAACCAGAGCGATGGGGTTGAACAAGATCATTGCATATCAGGTCTTCGTCTGTTAAACCACTTTGGTTAAACAGACATCTGCTAAAAGTATGCTTTTGCATTTTGTGGCTAGTGAAAAGGGCAACCCAAAATTAAATGTTGGTGGTCACTTGTTTTACAAGGATAAGACAAAAGAAGATAAAATTTATTGGAAATGTGAGAAATTTCGAAGCATCAAATGCAGAGCTCGTGTAACAACCATTGGTGATGAAATTATTGCGGAGAGTGAACATAACCATGCCGGTGATGCAGCGCACGTTGAGGCTTCCAAAATTTTGAATAAGATAAGAGAAGATGCAAGAAGTACACGAGATGCGCCGCATTACATTGTTTCGAATGCATCTGTTGGGATTGGCCCAACTATAGCAGCTCAACTTCCTTCTGTGGATACAATAAAAAGAACAATACGGAACGTCAGAACTAAGCATAATCCTGGACCAGCAGTACCAAGATTTCGAGGAGATATAGTTTTTCAAGAAACATATACGCAAACTGAGAATGGTGAGCAGTTTTTATTGTTTGATTCCGGTCCTGTCGACGACCGTATGCTTATTTTCTCCACCAGAAGAAATTTGCAACTTCTGGCGCAATCTAAGCATTGGTATGCTGATGGAACATTTAAAACTGTTCCGCCACTTTTTGAGCAACTATGCACCATCCACGGACTACAACAGAATAATGCATTACCGCTAGTGTATGGTTTGCTACCCAATAAAACACAACAATCTTATATACGGCTGCTTAGAGAAGTGAAAGAATTGGAACCCACCATTGACCCAGATACAATTTTAACTGATTTCGAAATCGCTATGGTAAATGCCGTTCAAATAGAATTTCCTCGTTCGCGACATCGTGGATGCTTTTTCCACTTTGCCCAATGTATATTTCGAAACATTCAAGCTAACGGATTGATGCAACGCTATGAAACGGATGCAGATTTTGCCATGGATCTCCGGCTGCTCTCTGCCATTGCTTTCGTTCCAATAAATCGTGTAGTAGAAACATTCGAATTTTTATGCGATAGCAATGTATTCTCTCCAGAAGTTCAGCAGGTAATAGACTACTTCGAAGATAACTGGATCGGTCGCCCAGATCGACGCCAACGTCGCCCACCAAGATTTTCGCATTCTATGTGGAATTGTTACGATGGTGCGCTAGAAGGCTTGCCAAAAACCAACAATTCTCTGGAAGGGTGGCACCGAGGATTTCAAGAACAGGTTTGTGGAGACCATCCAAATATTTGGCGATTTATATCTGCCATAAAAAAAGAACAGAGTCTCAATGAGTTTCGCATTGAGCAATATAGAAGCGGACAAGAACCCCCCCGTGGACGCAAAAAGTACAGGGACTGTGCAGAACGAATTAGACGTTTAGTGTCGAACTATGATCCAGCGAATGATCTGCTTCTTTATTTGCG
This sequence comes from Agriotes lineatus, assembly GCA_940337035.1. NCBI lineage: Eukaryota > Metazoa > Arthropoda > Insecta > Coleoptera > Elateridae > Agriotes > Agriotes lineatus. The sequence goes on along the minus strand of CALNHX010001789.1, from coordinate 178,775 downwards.
TGGAATTGCTCATAATATTAGTTTTTAGTAGTCGTGGTGTTTACTCATAGGCAGTATAGTTAGGAACATGAAATATAGTGTTGTAAGCATATAAAATAAATTTGTACCACTATTCATTGATTCGCAATATTGGATATTTTACATATGATTTAATTTACATATTATTACATTAATGCAATTTTTTCAAATTTTCTACTTTTTATTTTTAGCATAAGCATCTCATAAACATAAACTTCTAGTACAGTACAGTTTTGCACGTTATTTTCAAAAGTCGTTAGAATCGCCTGCTTGTTTTTTAACATCGTCGAAAAAGTAGATGGCGACAGTTCTAATTCACGACACACATCTCGTTGGGTTATCCCGTTTTCGTCGACTGAAACTGTTTTTCTGTTTCGGAAAATTGCATCATCGAAAAACTGTTTTTCGAAAAATTGCTGTCGAAAAATTGCGGTTCGACAAATTACTGTCGAACAACTGTTTTTCGGACAATTGTTGTTTCGAAAAATTGCATCGTCGAAAAAATGTTCTTCGAAAAATTGCTGTCGAAAAATTGCGGTTCGAAAAATTGCTGTCGAACAACTGTTTTTCGGACAATTGTTTCGAAAAATTGCATCGTCGAAAAACTGTTTTTCGAAAAATTGCTGTCGAAAAATTGCGGTTCGAAAAATTGCGGTCGAACAATTTTCCGTGAATCGTCCAAAAGATTTAATGGAAGCGGAAGACGTTCCTGACCATGAAATAGCTCTCCGATCTGCTGCTTCTTCTCAGTCCACAGGAAGCGGCCAAGAATTCGTCAGGTGTATGTGCAAGACGAAAAGCCAAACTATGAGGTGTCTTTGTGTGAAAAAGAAAATTAAGTGCAATTCAAAATGTCATTCTAGTCTTCCCTGCTGCAACAAGTAGCTGATTCGAGTTGTGTTCTGCTTGTTTTCACCGGAAACAACATCATATCCTTATTATTTATCAATTCTTCACAAATTCGTGAAATGTGAATATGCAAGACCAAAGTGCCAAAATATCATGTGTTTTTTTGTGTGAAAGAAGAAAATTAAGTACAGTACAATTCTAAGTGTCATTACAGTCTTACCTGTTGTATAAATACGTAATTATCAATAAAGGCTTTTGTTGTGCTCTTCTGACACTTTGCCTAAACGATACTTGTCATACTATATAATGCCTGGGAATTGTATAGAATGCCTAGGAAAAGTATGCAATTTTTTTTACAAAAACTGATATTTCATACTTTGCCTAAAACCATCAGGCATTCTATACATTTCCTAGGCATTCTATAGAATGCCGCAATTTCACACATTGCCGCTAACATATACATATCTTTTCGTTGGAAATATGTTCTAATAATTCTCAGCTTCTTTCCAGTTGCGAAAGCTATCAGTTTTTTACCTTTCTGCAGTGTGGGCTCCTATATTTGATCTATACTATCTATAGCATTCTTCTCTGCCGATCTTACCGTTACAATCCCCTAAAATTATTTTTATGCCCTATATTGGCAGGTTATCGTAGACGTTCCCCAGGACATCGTAATATCGTATGATTCTTTCGCCTCATCTACTACATTTTCAGATATAGCGTGGGTGTTTAATAGACTCAGCTTTTTGATTTTTGATTTAAGTTTTAAGTAACACATTTTATCAATTAATTATGTGATTTTTTACAGCATGACTCATCTTTCTACGCACTAAGAAATCCGTATCAAGTATCTAGTTTGCCCTCCACTGTTAAAAATAAGTAGCCGTCGATATCTACTGTTGTAACTTCTTGCAGGATGTGAATATCTATATTATACTTTGTACCTGAAATGGATATCACATTAAAAAGTGACAAAGAGATGAGAGACAGGGAAAGAAATTGGAAGATAATATGACGAGTTAAGACAAGCAGAGTATAGTGAATTGGAAGAAGGCGATCAGGTTTTATTGAAACAACAAAGAACTGATAAGTTGGACACCAACCTTGGCCCAAAAAAGTATACCATCACAAAGAAGAAAGAGAATAAAGTTCAAATCATGGGAAAACATGGATCGACGCGACGTTTAGAAGGAATTCAACGCATGTTCGAAAATAGTACGGGAACAATGTAATGATGTAATGGATGTAATCAAATAGGTAATGAACCCGAAGACAATTCAACCAAGTGAAGTGTGTAACTCAGAAGTGAAGAGAATAAAAATATTAAAATTAGAAGTGATAACCAACGTGCGACAAGTCGAATAGAGTCGGAAAGTACCGGGACTGTAATAGTACCAGATATGAATATTGAGACTACCGTAGTGGGTAGTCGACAAGTGCGTACAGAAAGACTGCCACCATATTTGAAGGACTATGAACTTATTAAAAATTAAAAAGGAAGGAAAGATGTAGTATATTAACTGTTTGGTAGTATAGAAATACATGGCTTAGTGGTAGTAATGATTAGCTATGCTAAGTAGACAGATGTAACGAAAATATTGAAAATTGTGTACAAGCGTCTTTTGTTGCAATATTTCAAATCTTTATAGTTTGACAGTAAAACATTACTTTTAGTGAGAGCAATTATTAAATATAGCTCTAAAATTGAAACTAAATCTGATGAAACCAGTTCAGGGTCCAAAGCAAAATCTGAAAGTGTTAAAATCATAGCCCCTATGACACCAACAGCTGAAATAGATTAACGAGTAATCAAACCAGATATTTGTAAACTTAAATACCACCTTGTTTACTAATTACAATAAATAGTGAAATGTATATTTTCTGTGAGAAGTGTGTTTGGACGGTCGAATTAAATGGAAATATCTTTGCAGAAGCTAAATTAATCACTGATCTAACAGCTACACTGGAAGAACTTTTATGTTTTATCATAATTTCTCCCGTTTAGAATTAGACGAGTGTAGACACACCGAAAGTGCATAAAATAATTTAAGATTTATTCCCAACTCTTCCATCAGGAATAAATAATGCTTTTAGATATACAAATGGTATACAAATTATACATTTTTTGAGTACAAAGATTTATTAAATTGTTAGAACTGGGGAGTTTTTTTTAGACATCTTTGATATACATTGTCCAATTATAGGAATATTAAAACAAATTAAAGATTTTTTGCATAAATTAAATAAAGTAGAATAATAGAATTTCAATGCTTCCCGACATTTTTACCGCACATAATAATAAGAATAGGTAGTGTGTTCAATATAACAAAAAATAATATTTTTTACTCAATGGATATACAAATTTAGTATTTAATAACATCGATTGCATCTAATTAAATAACAAATAACTATGTATAATTTTATCTTCAAATTGCCAATTAAGATTTTTTCGTATATTGCATATAATGACAACATTTTTTTTATTTAGTGCATTTTCGTTCTAAACAAATAATTTGTACGTTGCATGGATCACGTCGGCGCGAAACAAATAAGCGTTTTTTAATGTTTTCGACTTAACTTTAATTACTGGAACGCTTTGTTTATCTATAAAAACATTTAACGTTTACGAGCTTGGGGAAAAATCTAATTTCTGTGTAATATATCTACTTGTATAAATTCTCGTTTTTATATTGTTTGCGACAGTACACCGCAACATTCGAAACAAGTTCAAGTGTTTTGTGTCAGAACTGCCAACCAACATACTAAGTACGAACTTGGTAAGTACCAGAACAAATAGAAAAATAAAATCCAAAGTAGACCTGCATCGTTCTGCATGTTTTAGGAACATCTCCAAAACCCTAACATCGATTTATCGACCTACATCATCTCTGTTAACGTTTAAGATGAAAGGATATTTACTCTTTACAATTCTACTCTTTCTAACCATTACCACTGGGATTGTGGTTGGGGATTGTCTATCGGGAAGGTATGGGGGTCCCTGTGCAGTATGGGATAACGACGCATGTCGTCGAGTATGTCAAGAAGAAGGACGTCCAAGCGGTCATTGCAGCGCTAGTCTCAAATGTTGGTGCTTAGAAAATAACTCCTTTCTGAGCAAACGTTACACATATATGGCTTGGAATATAGTGCCTCTAGCAATCGCAATATTGTTTTGCTATTCTAGAGACAAGAAACTGCCAGATTTGATAGCTGAGCTTTAATAGTTTAGAAGTTGTACAAGTTGCAAGCAGTGGTTGCACCAAGATTTTCAAAAATGGGAAACGAGCTTTAATCGCTCACTAATACCTATAGAAGAAATATTTAACGCCAAAAAAAAATGCATGCAAATATGGTTGGCGTGCTTGATAATTCTACTTCTTCCTATCAAGTAGTAAAACATCGTCTCGGGAGTTACAATGTGGTAGAAGAAGCTGCGAACAATAAAAAGGTGCTTATCGGTCACATTCTGTGTCTACTAGGAAAACATTGTGTTAAAGATAGTTTGTAGCTTCCCTTGCATTAGAGAAAATTTGATAGTTGAATTTTAATTTTAAGCTTTAGTAGGTGGCTTCAATTTGTAATTGTACATGCTTTAATAAAGACTTAGCTAGTTGTATTTTAATTTTAAACATTTCATTATAATTAATAGGTGGTTTCGCATGAAATGCCCTTAGTAATTAATCAAATATCGTCTTTGGCATTTATTCTGCTCCAATTCTACATACATTCACGCCTAGTGGTTAGGCAACCTTAGGCGCATTTATTAACAACAATTTGCTGGCCTGGTTTATTACAGTTGCAGTGCTGTTATCTCAAGATACAGTTCAATTTTTCAGGAATTTTTTTTGAGGTTTCTTTTCCAAAATTTTGGGAAGTGTTTGATTTGGTTGGATTTCTCACGTTCCTTTTCATTCAAAATTTTGTGCAAGCTGGTTGTGCCCTGGCAGTTTAGTGCTTCGAAAAGCCCCTTTGGTTTGGCTGATCTCCGTTAGTTTTATGGAGGACCTAGAGCACAAATACCTCTTTGACGTTCGTAATTAGTGATTTTGGTTGATTTACTTACGTTTGTCGCCACGACGGATTAATTTCGGACCAACGTTACCCTCGCACGTTCAGTCTGGCTACCCTTCAACTTTAGGTAAGCTGACGATAGCTCCTGCTTCATAATCGGGGTTTATTTGGGAATCTTGTACGTTTTCAGCCAATTTTCGTTGGGAACCAATCTATCGCTGGAATCCAGCCATGTGCTACTGTAATTTGACAAATTGCAATTGGATTTCGCAATCTAACCGCCATGGATCCCGCTAGGAAATAAGAAGTCGCCCTTTTCATACCTGCAGTCCCCACTCTGCCTCCGCTGGCGTCAGCGCAAGGCTACCTACGTCGCTCGCACCGCTACCGGAAGCCGATGTCCATGGCCCTCACATCTCCGTTGCCCCAGGTGCGCAGACTGCATTGAAACATGCGGAATAGTTAGATTTGGGTTTGTACTCCTGCACTCCACTCGCTTAGATAGTATAAGGCCATGCTATATAAATCGTCCCTCCTGTGTATTTTTAGATTAGGCGAACCTTTCACATAGTTAGCATTAGGGCACGCTATACTCATCCTTCCATTTTAGGTGTTGTCTTTTATATTCTAGTTAGGGCTGCTGCACTAGCTGTGCTGCTGCTTACTAAAATCTACTGTTTAAAGTTTCTTTGGCTTACCTGAAGTAAATTTAGAGCGTTAGATTTATTATTGCCCGCTTTGTTATATATTTTTAATTGCTTATGTAGCGCCCATTAATTTTATAGTGTTTGATTTGTCCTTGCCTGCCTTGTCATATATATGTTTATTGCGGTATGTGTGTGTTATCGTACTTACCTGTTAATTGTCGCCGCTTGCACTATAGTCCCGATTATTCAATAAATGCTGTTATAAGTTATTGGTCTTTGCTAATTTGATTTGCTGGATTTATCCTATACCTTGATAAGGTCCGACTCCAGGATTTGTCGTCGTCGAGGACCTGGCGCCCTCTTCCTTAGTTTTCTTTTTTAGCGTAGCTGGAACCCCGACCCTTCTCGGTGAGTTAGACCAATAAAGCCGATATTTACCAGCCGGCAAAGTAACGAATACAACTTTCGCCACCAGGTAAGACCAACCCTTTTATCCTTCGTCACAATTGATCCTGTGAATGACAGAAAAGATCGTAGGTTGACAACAATGGTCAGTATTATGAACCATTAGTTACAAAACTTCGTTATTGCATTTAAAAAAAAACGAAGAGAAAAACTGTCACAAGAGATTCTCCATCACGATAACGCTCCGGTTCATAAAAAGCCTTTTTTCTGAACGCAATTTGTGATATGTAGTTTGAAGTAATAAAGCCTTCACCCTTCTTCCCTAGCGATTTGTATGTATTCCCAAAGCTAAAGGAGAGTTTTCGAAGTTCAACGGTTTATGAGAGTGTTTTAAAAATGAGCATTGCTATGTCTACAATGTATGTTATCATTTTTTTGTCTTGAAACGTAATATCTGGTCTATTATGAGCTACTGTTTCATTTGTATATATTATTATATCCCCGTATAGTTTGTAAACGTCGTTTTCTATTTATTATGTTATTTGGTGTATATTTGTAGTACGGCATAGCGGCGTTTTGTAGTAGTTATTTGTTTGCTGTTGCTTAGTGAATAACTTTTATTATTATTAATCATATCATTTTGGAAGGCATATTTATAAGTCTCAGATATGGCTGCAACACACTAACTAAAAACATTGCACATCACACGAGACCTTTATCAGATATTTGTCTTTATTTTTACTCGTAGTTTACGTTTTCAATAGCAGTACTAAAATTGTCTATATAAAAGCCGGCTTTACATTTAATCTTTGCTGTTTGACACATAAGTCGGCAATGCTTACTACGTATATTGTTTTACCACCAATGGTAATTAGATTAAAGCCTTCTCTTTCTAGAAATGTGAAGACTAATTGTCTCAAAACTTTTGTGAAATACTTTATGATTTGGATATTTGATATTGTATTCAAAAACTAAATTAGATTTCTCTTCCCACATTGTAACAGCTCTTGTTGTAATACTTCTTTGTGCTTGATTTGATAATGAAAAATACTACTTAAGCTTATTTTTTATCCATTTAATATTTGAAAACGAAATCTATAAAAGTCCATCTGATACCCCACATCTCGGTTTATTTATTATTTTCATATCTTCCTCATTTAAAGTGCCATCTATTAGTAATGCATTATACCGCACCCTTAAACGAGGGGTAAGTACAACCCTACCTAGCTCTAAGTCTCGGTAGAAAATGGCGTGAATAAGGCCAAAGTAGTGGCTCTTAAGGTTACAAAATGGGCGCCAGTCGTTATACACAACATAAAACACAAATCTGTAGTATGTTTCATCTTTATTTGGACCAACGTTGGCTAAGAATGTATAACATGATTCACCAGGTATATTAATATTTTACATTTGAAGTATTTTAGTTTATAAATTTCTATGAGAAGAAAACAATGATGCTAAAAAATTAATATTTAAGAAGAAGAAATAACAGGACGAGTATTTTGATCTTGATTTTTATTCAGTATAAATTCTTGGCGTGCGTAAACCGACAAGAAGAAAATATATTACTTATGTATTACAAATTCTCATCAGAAATGAACTTACACATTCAATTCCATCATTTCTTCAGAAGATTCCTTACTGTCAGCTTCACCTAAAGAAATAATAAAAAGAACGTTTTCTATTGTAGTTTAGCCACATGTTTGAGTCACATTTTGAGAGCGCCTCAAGCTACCTTATCTTTAAAAGACGGACACGGCTTTATATGCTTGTTGTAATAGTTTTTACAAAATCCCCATGCCATTTCAATTGGATTATACTGACAATGGTAAGGAACTAATATAAAAACCTCATGGCCACTTTCTCTCAAAATTTCACCAATGACGTATCGTTTTGTCATGTCGCTGTATGTCCTCTTTAATTCCAAAGTCCCAATATTCAGACTTTTGCATTTATTTCCGATGTACCTGTATAATCTAAACGAATAACTTATGTAATCAATTACTCACCCCACATATATCCTGAAGCTGCTATATTATAGTTGATGTTACAATTCGGTTTGCCGCTTTCAAATAGTTACAAAATTTTTTAATAGATACTTTCTGTTCTGCTTATAAGTTTTGGCATTTTGATTCATGTGCTATTAATATTTCAAAATGGCAATGATAATTTATTGTTTGATGGGCTAGATCTAATAGCTGGCATCTCAACATTTGCTATCAACGTTTGGGAAAACTTGGCAACATATTTACTTCTTGCTCTCCAATCAGCAGACCGTCACCAGACGACTAAAACGACAATGGCCACAAGACCTACCTGTGTAAGCACCCAGAACTCTTAGTGATTAACTTACGGGAAGAAGGCGTTGGCCGGATCCCTTACTGACATGTCAAACCACATAAGATTTACTTATTACTCGTGTACGAGTAGATTGTAAATAAGCAACTTAAAAAAAATTACTCCTTAAAATTTTAGTTTACCCTGTAATCATGGTATTTGACAATAAATTCGACTACTTCAAAATTATACCTGGTGAAATCAACTGATTTTCCATGGCACATCATGGTCCAAATAAAGATGAAACAGACTATATCTAGCAAAACGAATCACCACCTACCTTGAATGTCTCTTACTTCAACGTAAATAGCAAAACGAATACGAGAAGCTTCATGAAGGGTTGTAGTATAAATAACAAAAGAAAATATAAACCAGCAACAGTAAATATAATTTAATATCAATAACAGTATGTCATCAATAATCATCGTAATTAAATAAGAAATACCTATTAGTTAAACAACTCAGGTAAATCCTGCCCCTCTACTGCGCAAATATAATTAATTTTGGAGTCAAACTAAATCAAACACAAAAAACGTGAATTACTAGAATTCAAAACAATTTACAATACACCATTGATATGAATTCCATGCAAACATTCAGCTAAATTAATGTAACAAAACGCTCTCGACCGGCTCGCAAAACTGAAAAAATTTAAATATCTGAAAAGCCTGGCGCTAAAGGTCACACTGGACATAGGGTGTTGTACAGGGTACATACAAACATGATTTTAGCTAATCCCTAGTTAAAAACGCACTAGCGTCTGATGAAATCATGAATTTTACGTTCTCCCGTACGCTTTTACTTTCAAAAGCCTTTGTAAAAAATAATGCAAATCATAGCGGTTAAAAGGTGCTAAGATGCAAATCGCCACACTCCTGGATTGAGATCAATTGAAATGACCCTGACGTAGAACTCGTAGGGATCAGCGTGCTCCAGAGAACTCAAGGGGCATTTGACGCCAGACATTACGCCAGGTACTAAAATATTACGACGGAGGGTAAAAAGAAAAGGCCTAAGGACCACTTAATTAGTACCGAAACAAAGAAAAAACTAGCAAATATCGCATCAAAGATGGAAATCGGCTTCACGTGCATAGCCTGCTTTGATCAACGTATTTTAAATCGCTCAAGAAGCTTGAATTTCAGGCGTTCACAAGCGCCCTAGACGAGCGCTTGCAATCGAAAAACGCAACTCGCCAAAATATCGATCCAGGTAGGTCCCCCTCTTATTGAAGGTTGCGCTCGACGAAAAGAGGAGCGCGCACGATATTTCTACTAGAGATGTAAGCCCTCATCAAGGAGCGAATTGCAAGTAACGCACAAATGAAAATGGGGCGTTACAACATTAAATCTTTGAGCAAATTGCAAGCAACGCACACATGAAAATAAGGCGTTACAACATTAAATCTTTAAAGATTTATTAGAGCTTCTTTAATATTTTCAACACTTTGTTCTTGGCTCTGGTTCTCTGAATAATTGTTAGACTCATCTTCAGTGATGTGGTTTGGCAAATTCTTATTAATATACTTGAATTATTGTTCTCTAATTGGTTGCTCATAATCTCCCCTGGAAAAAAAGAAAATTATTATAATTCAATTTATAAGAAAAACCTTCAATTGCCGTTTAAGTAGACATAAATCAGTTAAACTATCCCCAGGAATCTAATAATGTTTTTAAATACAATACATTACAATATGATACAAAAACATGTCTAACAAAGTTAATGAAGATATTGGAACAACAATAAATAAAATAAAACCAAAAATATTAGAAAACCGGAGATACCCAACTTACAAATAATGGCACAAAATTCGCTTCGCTCATGATAACTTTATCAGATTTTCAAAACCAGAGACTATTACAGTTTTTATAAAATAAGAAATTGATAACTTAAAATTGGAATTAAAACAGAAACTAAAACCAAAAAACATTATAAAACCGGAATTGCGTAAACAAATTAAAATTCGTAGGAAACTAGATATCTCTGTTTTATGAACAATTTGCGCACTAGTGGGCGATTTTTCCTCATCAAACTTTTTACAAGGCTACATAAATCTCGCCTGACATTGTAACAGATTCAAATTGACCACATAATTAAAGGAAGTTAATTGATGGTCCAACGAGCAAATGCTCTACTCAGGCGGCCGGTCTGCGTTCGATTCTCGGCGACTGTAGAAAGATTTTAAAAATGATTTAACAAGGAAGCTTTTCCTCTATTTCGACGAATAAGGCTGGCCACCTACTCGACTTACGTGTAAAGAAGGCTCATACGTAGAACAATAACTTTGTGGAACTATACAGGCCACTGGCCTAACATAAGGAAGAAGAAAAAGAACTGTAGGTAGGAAAGGGAAACATTCACTCCTGGATATATGCAACAAAAGATGCTCAGATGTAGCAAGTGACCATCACCTATCAGCAGATAGGCGCACTACAAATAAAACCAACATACACTAACTTACTCATGTGAAATTTGAGCAGCTAATGAAAACTAATCATCACGAACCCAATATGCCAAAAACACTAATAGATGTGTAAAAGACGTCATTACGAAAATAAGTAATTGAGCAATGATTTAGGTTTAAACTGTTACGTAAACTATTAACTGGAGTGTTTTATGATTTTAAACTTAGACCTCATTTAAACTTGAATTAAATTGACTTGAAGCCAATAACCCGCTCATCTACAGCTGTTAACATTTAGAACGCTACAATTATTGAGTTTTAGGAGTTTACATTTTAGTATATTCATAAAAATAATCATTTTAAATATAAATCCACAACTTCGCATGCTTTGATTTTTTAAATAATTGTTTGCGACGTAATTTGTGTAATATTTATACCTAGTTAATTTTCCCAGTATATTCTTTCAGTTTTCCCATTAGCGCCAATTCAAGGTTGGCATCTTCGACGATTCATAAAGAATAAATTCAGTCTACGCTCGATTTTAACAGTATTTTTAGCATTACGTGTCCGGTTTTCAAATAAACTCTGCGAGTAGCGGCTCGTTATCTTGGGGTATTCTTAGCTCACGTTTTAGACGTAATGGAGTGTTCATAGGAAAATTGCCTCGAACAAAACCATAAAACTATTTTGCTATAGTTACTATGCTTCTCATTGCACTTTATTTTGGATGCCAATAAAAACTAAAAATTTGCATAAAGTCCAAGAGCATTCTTTTGACAGTTTGCAGTTGCAACTTTGAAAAGTTAGGTATTAAAGCGTAGAGAGAGACAAATTGGTGATTCTTATAATTTGTTTTTATGAGCAAATCAATACTATGCTAAAACTAACAAAAAGTAAAAGGCATTGTTATGGATGATACGTATAGACGCTAATTACCAATGCTCACTTTAAGTTATCAAACAGACGACTGTAAACTTGTATGTCTCCGCAGCATAGTGAAGAGAGAAATGTCCGCAATCAACTAGAGCTAGACTACCTTATGATAAATAATAGATACAAAAATATTGCAAAATCAATAAAACTTAGCTTGAGGCCGATGTATCGTCATATCACAATCCAATATAGCTAAAGTAAAAAACTAAAAAGAAATAATAAAGAGACCAGTGAAAAATCAAATTGACTTAAATTGTCTACGAAATGTTAATGTAAAAGAGTAACTATTAAAAGATATTGACAAAAATATCGGAAATAAAAGTATATATACAACTAATACCAAAGAAAGTATAAACCAAAATTGGACAACCTTCAAAACTGCTCTGACGACACTGGTTATTCAGCAGACCTACAACAATTTAATAGCATGTGATATAGAAGGAAAATTAAAAGTATGGAAAAACAACATACAGGAAGACGATTGACAAAGAAATAAAAATAAAAGTTCTGACAAGGCAAGCAGCTTTGACATAACAACTGAAGAAACTGAAAACGCGCTCGAGAATATGAAAATAGGTAAAGCACCAGGACCAACAGAAGTTCTCCAAAAAGATTACTCAAAGAAGATCATATAATTATCTTGCGAAATCGGTCAGTTTGTCGGTGGTCCTACAAATGTTCAGACAATGGAAGTAAAACACAAGCGTCTCATGCCAGATCCAATCTTGGCTGCCGTCAACGTGTTAGTTATGATGTTGTAAACTGCTTTAGACCTACCTTCATCATATTTGATAGTTTTTTACATTATTTCACACTTGTTGCTTTTGTGCTTCTGTTAAACTGTGTGGTACCAAGCAACATACTTTTCTTACACTCAAATGATTGTATAAAATCTTGTTTACTGCAATCACGCCAATGCCCAAGGTGCTCCTAATAATTTTATATGTGACTCGATTGTTCTGAATTTCGCGAAAATCGTGGCTGAGTAAAACTCGTTCTAATTTAAATTCGTTAAACCAGCTATAAACAGTCCTCTGCGAAGCCGCTTGGACATCAAATGCAGCACGAAGTCGTCCAAAGCCTTCTTTCAGAGATAGGGAACTTTTAAAGTCATAGTAAATCATGGCTCTCGTTAAATACATTTTGTCGCACAACACTTATTTCAAAATTAACTTAGATAATAACGGTTTCAATTATTAAAACTAAATTTGAACTGTAAACCTAGAAAACAACAAACATTTGTTTCATGGCAGATTTTATTTCCATGGTGCACATGATTTATTAGAAATTATGGGTGCTTTGCTCGTATATTCAAGGCGAAAAGATTGAGACAGCAAATAAATACAAATATTTTGAAACAATAGTATATGATAAGAATGAATATACAAAAGAAATAAACGTAAGAATAGAAACAGCCAGAAGCTAGTTTATAAAGTATTTTGCTCTAGAGATCTGACGTCGAACTCGATTAGCTAAATGCTATAGAGTGGACGGTAAACAAATAATGCATGAATAAAATACACGTATTCGAAATGTGGATTTACAGAAAGTTACAATACTTTGGGCACATTATCCAAGACCAGAAATACCAACTTTTGCAAGTTATGCAGGAACCATTCCAAGGTAAGAGACGTGTTGGTAGAAGAAGGATGGCATGGCTTCCAAATCTAAGAGCTGTAGCCAAAGTGAAAATTGCCATAATGGGGTGGCCAAACTTCGTAACGGAGATGTCACATGAAGAAGTTTTGCAAGAAGTTTACTATATGATCAAAGTTATCAAAATTTAGTGACAGCTTTTAGCTACCATATTCCTTTGTTATTCACAATTAGTGAGAGGTTCTGTGAATTTAAACATGGATGATGTAAATTAGAAGATGAACCGCGATCTAGACGACCCCCAGTAGCTGTTTGTGCTGAGAACATTAGTGTTACCGAAACGCGGAAATTTAACCCATAAAAAGATTTAGTCCAGTCTGTAGAGACAAAAAAAGGCCTTTGCCTTACAAAAAATGGAGTATGAACGGTTTTTATATATGTTGTTCAGGTCGGGATCCTGATGAAAAATCCAAGTTTTCGACCTTGGAGGGGCGCCGCGCGAGCAGCCATCTTGGATTAAAGGTGCTAAAAACTGGTGTTATCCAAATAGCTCCGCAGCGGTTGATCAAACGTCAAAAAAGTTCAATATAAAGTTAAAGGAGACAAGATTGTTGACATTTTTTGTATATTCATTTTTGTTGTAAGTGTAATATGTAACGAGTTACAGCAGCTGAAAGTTGAACATTTCACCAAAATATCTTAAACTTTATTTTTGTTGATACATTTTGTAAGAACAACTTACACTATATTGTTTGTAATATTTTTCTACATCAGAATAACGTTCTATAGAGAAATACAAAGTATAATCAAAAATTATTTTCATCTAGTATGGCTATGGAATAATTCTTAATATATAAACGCAACTATAAGTCACTTATATTCTCGCACATACAGTCGTTGTTTTTGATGGATATCCGTTTGATGGCGACAAAAAAATACCAAGACTGCAGAAAGGCTTCTCCTATCGAAAAAGTAGATATCTGCGGATGTTATTTTGGATGAAACAACGCCGCGCCGTTCTAGTTTCTCAAGAACGATTTCTAGCAAACGAAAAGAATAAAGTCCGTCTGCTTTCGATGCTGTAAAAACATGCGAACATTACTGTATTACAGTTAAGCAGGCTGAAGAAGATGGTGATGTGTTGATTGTCAACACGACGATTTCTTTGTGCTCAAAATTTGATGCAGTTTTCGCCATTGGAGAAGACGTCGATCTTCTAGTTCTGCTGACGGTATTAGCAACATCTACCTTCGCAAACCTATGAGAGGCAAACTTGTCGAAAGAGTGTATGCTGCAAATAGTTTCAAATATGAAAAAACAGCTGAGAACATTTTGTTTCTCCATGCGTTTAGTGGCTGCGACACAACGTCGTCCGTCTACAACCAAGGAAAAAGTTTGTTTTCGCTTGTCCAGAAAAGCACAAAACTCAATGACATTATAGGCATATTCAAACATCACGATGCCAAACCAGATGATATCGCAGATGCTGAAGCACGCTTTCTCGTTGCTTTGGTGGCTACATGGAAGAAAATACCTTGGAAGAAGTCCGTTACCAACAAGATCAAGTGCAAGAAACACATTTAATTTTGCTTCTTTGCCACCAACGAAGGACGCTGCACGGTATCAAGCATTTAGGACCAGGTCCAACAGTGGTATGGAATTGAAAAAAATGCACATGACTGGGGCTGGAAAGTTGGCACGAATGGGCTCACTCCAGTAACAATGACAGAGAATCCATCACCCGAGACTTTATTAAAATTAATTTCATGCCATTGTAAAAAAGGATGCGGCGAAGCATTTGACTGCAGGAAAAGTGGGATGAAGTGCTCTATTCTGTGTAGATTCTGTAATGGTCAATCATGCGAAAATTCACCAGAAGTTCACAACGAGAGTGGGGACGAAGATGAGGACATTTCATCAATGGAAGTCCCAAGTCTCAGGAGCAATGACTTCGAAGATAACATTGAGAATAAAGAATCTTATGGAGACGTCAACATCTACCGACCGGGGCCTACAAAAATAAAAATAAACTAAATAATATAATCGCGAACATGAAACATCACTAAACTGGAGCATCTGTGGATTAGGCCTACTGGGGATACCACAATAAAAAAAGCGCCATTAACTCTACCTCATGGTGGTGTGGAAATTAGTTTACTATACGTTTATCAAATTATTATAACTACATAACGAATAGCCAGAAATAATACAAAAGAAATTTAAAAAAATGAGAAATTACACTATTTTTTTAGAGAAATATTCATTTTTCCACTGCGGTAACTCCTTTAATATTAGACTTACAAAAAATAGTTATATACAAAAAATGTCAAGAATCTTGTCTTCTTTAACTTTGAATTAACCTTTTTTGGCGTAGGATTAACCGTTGCGGAGTCATCTGGAAAAATCCAGTTTTTAGCACCTTTAATCCAAGATGGCTGTTCGCGCGGCGCCCCTCCAAGGTCGAAAATTTGGATTTTTCATCAGGATCCCGACCTGAACAACATATATAAAAACCGTTCATACTCCATTTTTTGTAAGGCAAAAACCCCTGCTGACTGGACTAATTACCAAGAACTAAGTATTGGATCATCCGCAGCAAATAAAATGTTAAACCAACAGCTGAGAGTGAAGAAGCTGATAAGTCGGTAGATTCCACAATTGTTAAGCGTAAAAAATACAAGCACTGGTAAACTGGTGCAGAGGTATGTTAGAAAAGTTCCATGCAGTATTTTTAAATCATTTTTGTAATATTATTAGGGGTACTAAATCTTGTATTTATAATGCTATGATATTGCACCCGCAAGCAGTGGTGTTTTAAAAATATTTGAATAAAAATAATAACAGAATTGGTTATGGTTTAATTGTTAAAAATGTTGATGTTAGATAAAATTTAAAAAATACTTAATAAAATGTCAAGATAAGAGTTAATCGGGTTGTTGGTGAACATAATTGACTTAAATTCGGAGTACTCAGCATTTGAGAGACTAACAGTTGAAGAGGAATGTTAACAGATTGCTTTCAGATCAATACAAGACGGTGTTACATTTAATATGCGAACATAAGGTAACTAAGCTGAATTTGAGTATGAAATGTTGCTTAAAAAAGGTAAAGATGGTCAGATACAGCATGTCTGCAATTACAAGAAAATTTGCACATGAATGACATAAAGAATGTGTAATTCAATATAAAAAATAAAGCACAAGGTACCTCAACGCAAGATTAAAAGCGTGAATTGAAGAGAATCAGTAAAATGTGTTTAAGTGAAAAACTGTCAAATTGTGGCTTTTTACAAAATGAAATGTAATATAAGGGGACTAGCAACCAGTGAGACAAATGTCTCATTTAATAAAACAAAAAAGACCGTTTTTCATATAGAATGCGTATTAAATAAAAACAATAATATTTTTTAAAATATTTTATTTTCTTGAAAACCGGAAGTGTCACGTGACTGAAATTCGGTTCCGGACCTGACATGACCATTGCAAATATATAACTTTCATAACTTTTTTCTCTATCTCTTACGGTTTGGCTGCTGAAACAGCGTCCCGGACGGACTAGCGTCCCGGACGGACGGAGATCACGTGATTTCTCGAAAACCGGAAGTGTCACGTGACTGAAATTCGGTTCCGGACCTGACATGACCATTCCAAACATATAACTTTTACAACTTTTTTCTCTATCTCTTACGGTTTGGCTGCTGAAACAGCGTCCCGGACGAACCAGCGTCCCGGACAAGTCTATTATATATATGGATATAAAAATATATGAAGTATGAGTTGTTAGGTGATATTAATTTTTTTTTTCTATTAAACTCCTACTTTATTCGCAATCTGCCCGAAGGCAATAAGCGATGTTACAAATAATGGGTGCCAAACAAATACCTTGCTGAGCAAACGTGGGGTTAGTGCACTTACATTAAAGGCCTAACAACTAATAAACATATAGTTTGTTATAACAGTAGGATTAGTAATGACAGGGACTCTATAATCCATCGCGTATTTCTAAGGGGTCGCATCGTTTGAGGCGGTAAGTTTTTTGGATGTTATCCAGAAGGCTGACAGCAAGGGAATTGGGATGAAGTTCGAGACGCGAGAGGTAGTTTGCACTCGCGCACTTGGCCTCTTGTAAAACTGTACACACTTTTTAATTAATAAAGAAAGAGCAAGCTTAAAAATAATAGCTCCAACGAGTAAAATATAATTGTTGTAGAAACCAAATAATAATAAACCTGCAGTAATCAATTTTATTCGTGATGGGTGTAACCGGAGGACCATTGGTTGAGTTCATCTGCAGGGCCGTCAAGGTACGGCAGGTGTTTCTGAGCTAGGACTTCACCGAGGTGCTTGGTTTCCGTCTGCGTGGACAGCAGCATTGGGTGATCGTCTGCGAGACTATTTGGAGAGCCATAGATGTTGCCAGGTGTGGGCTTCGGTGCTACATTTTCAACTGTATATCTCAGCGGTATAGTTGAAGTAATTTCGCCATAAATTGGGGGGGGGGAGGCTTCTATGGTGTTGGTGAAGTAAAATAAAAGGTGCCTAAAATTAAAATTTCTTTATTACATACAAATAAAACTAAAAAAAGGATAAAACTTGGCTAAATAAACAGATTTTAATTGCTAGCTTTATTCAATAGTAATATAATTTGTTATTTCAAAAAGTAAACAATCGTGCAAGAATATTATTTAATCAATTTTGCATTGGATCTAATGGCAATTGAATCAAATTATTATATTGCTCAAGTGTTACAACCCAACCCTGATTGAGTTATTTTTGTTCTACCAATATTTAACGATTAAATTAACGGGCAGAATGCTTGGATATTCAATTAAATTGTAACTTAATATTTATAAGCAATTTTTGATTACCTATAAAAATTTAAATTAATATTAAAATAATTATTAGAATTCGCCCATATTCATCAAAATAATTTTGACCCCGAGACTAAACAATAATAATCAGGTTTTTACCAATGACAATTTTTTGAAAAAATTTGTAGTGACAGCTCCAAATTTCATACACGTATCTTATTTCAATTTCTTACACACATCTGAAGTCTAGCTGGTTTTAAATTTTTGGTGAAATACCTAAAAACATCGTGACTAATACAAAATGCAGTGCGGGAGACATGCAAAAATGCAGTGTAGATACTAAACAAGGACATGCATAAAAATCCGGCCTCTCGAATTTAATTCCTTACGAGCGTCGCTTATGTCATTATCATTATACGATGTCCATAAATACGCATCTTGTCCCACATTTGAATGCCAATATTATTCCGTTCGACGCGCCGAAGTGGCTGAGCCCTGGCCCCGGCGTCGGCGTCGCGGTGCTGAAATACACCAGTGAGCTGGAGGTCGAGCGCTTACAAGCGCCTCTGCGGGTCGCATTTACCGCTCATTACGTAAATATCGATCCGGCGCCGGATTATCAATCCCCGAACCTGCGAAGATCATGTGCGTGTCGGGGAACCCCCGCGGCGATAGTTTCAACAGCTCCTGAAGCCGGTGCTCAAACGAAAGTGAATGTGTAGCTCTCGAATTGCTTTCGGAAGAGTGCGACAGAATGCGAAGAAGCTGCTGATTATCAAGAATAAAGGTGCGTTGCTTTGTGCTGTGTAGGGGTGCGACTCATGTTTGTTTTCGCCAGAGCTGAAGCAGCCCGACTTGCGTGGAAATGGGAAGCATCACCAAGGCCGCTCTGGGGGGCAGCATTCATAGGATTCGCGAATTTGAACTTGAAAAGGTAAGTCGACTGAAATAGCCCAGAGGCTTTGTTTTGTGAAAAGGATACTCACAACAATGAGTTAAAAATACAGTAGAGCTAATTTAAAAGAATATTTTACTACGCTGTAATGTGTTGCATGGGCGTCGCCGTGGAAGTGCAACGACGTGCACTTGCACTCTCATAGCGCAAGAAGATTAAAGTGCTAAATAAACACCTACCATAATTTGATATTTTAACATTTAAGAGGCTTAGAACACAACTTAAGAAAAACTCGGTTTTAAGTGATTCCTTTTTCAGAGTTTTATTTTAAGCTTATACCTACACTGTCTTACATATAGAGACATTTCGAGTCATTATTCTCCTTAACATGCCAAATCAGCATCCACTTATTGGAATAATCAAGGAATTTTGATCCACACAAATGGAGAAATTTAGGGCCTCTTATGCATTAAAGTACTCAGTAAACACCAAATTAGTTTATTAGCATAGATAAGTCAACTGGTCGTCAAAAATAAACAAAAAAAAATTCAAGGATGACTAAAATATTCCTAAAAAAAGAAATAAAACAACTCTAAAAATAATAACGTGGTTATTCTCCTATAACTTCTTGTAGCATTTTATTCGTTTTCCCGATGATCTCCTAAACAATATTACTTTGGATATTGTCCCATCCTTCCGTTAGAGTTGTTCGGAAATTTTTCAAGTTACTCAGGGAAGGAATTCGATTTCTAACATGTCTTTCGAACTGGTCCCATACTAGTCCAGGAAGATTGGTCGAAAATGAGGGTTATTCCGGGAAAAAAACAATCAAGTTGAATTTTGGCATGCACTATCTGTGGCCTTCTAAATAGGTTGTGTACTTAGTTATGAAAATGGTTTTTAACGAACATCGCTATTCCAATTGACTTTATGACAAAATACTACTGCATCAATTTAAACTTTGAAAAATCTTTTACAAGAAAGGTATCTTAAAGTTTTTTCATGCGATCAACCATTTTTGAGTAATCAGGCTTTCAAGATCTAAGCCAACGCAGTTATTGGATTTAAAGTACTTTATTTCGCACCGCCTTCCAATGTGAGTACAAAACACACTTTCTTCGCCATCTTAATTTAGCCCTTAGGGCCTGTTTTATTTCAATCGTTATCTGGTGATGTGGATGTCAGCTTTCCTTTCATCTTTATACGGTGTTTCTGGCAGTCTTCTTTCTTGGACTTTTCCATCGAGTGCAGTGCAAACCAGTTTCTTCTTCGTTGACTCACCCATCTCACGAAGTCTTGATTTTGGCAATTCACACGCATAGATTCACTCTTCACTCTATCTCGCAGTGTCTTTCCAGTAATTGTCCGTAATGTTCTCATTTCCGACGTTCGTAACATTCGCTTGTAATTAATTATTAGCCCGGGCATAATATATCTTTACCTAAAAAAAAATTTGTGTCGTTACGAAGGATGGCAATCATCAAATCAATACTTATTTTTAGGAAAGCGGATATAAATTGTTGGTTAGACATGCAATAAAACCAGTCTCACAATTTCTTTAGCTATGAATGGCGCCTTCTTCCTACACTTTTATGTCGTTGGATTTTTTCCTGTATTATTAGTTGGAGCAGAAAATGCTTCTCTCCCCTCATGACGTGTCCCAAATACTGCAGTTTCCGTTTTTACTTCCCCCTTACCTTCCGATATTTTTTCAGATCTTCATGTTTCAGGGTCCCTAGATGACGAAAAATAGGTTTTCTCAATTCCGTCTGTCTGTCGTTTGGCAGTATAACTCAAAAACTATTTGTCGGAGGAAGATGACATTTTGCATACATATTATATATCTACCTTGCATGAAACCGGTACAATTTCATACAAATATATACAGGGTGACAACCTTAAAAAATAAAATTTTGTTAATTTTTGCTTGAACCGAGGAATACATAAAAGTACTCATTTGTACATAGATAGTGCTAGCTTTATCCTTGCCACAAATGGAAATTAACAAATATAGGATATCTGTTGTACGAGACAAAAAGAAACAACGAATAAGTGCGAGAATTGCCAGCGCGGGCGTGGAGCAGTCAGCGCAGCCGTGGTTGACCGGGAAACAAAGAAATCCAATGTTTGGGCGCGTTCGCAGGCACTAGTTCGAATCTCATTAAGGATAATATTTTTTTATTTAAAAATTGAATTTAGTATTATTAGAAACGTGAGGCGAGAAGATATTTTTAACCACAGTTTTCTTCGATTTTTAAAATTATTTAGTGTCACAACGCCCACTTGTTATCTTTATGAAAGTATCCTCATAAAACCACAAACTAGCCCAGAACAATGCCGCCTTGGCAATTGCTTTTGCTGGCAGAAATGGACCGCTGGGCCCGCCCCCATCTGGAAATTTTGTGGTTTCTCGGTTGTTCCATCCGCCCCTAAGTCTGAGTTTCTCAAGATAGAATATTATGTCAACAATATTAAAACAGTGCGCTGAACCGTCATTTTGCTAAAGGAATATATGTTTATCGAAAATACAGCTTTGCTCGTTTTTGTGTCACAATGTCCACTGCGAGGGAAGTTTTGCGTAAAGCCCTTTACAGATTTTTTTAATTGCGACTAAACTTTTTTTGTATTCTTCTCAGGACCTCTAAGTTAGTTGTCCTGTCTGTCCATTTCATTTTCATTAGTCTTCGGTATATCCATAACTCAAATGCTTGTAGTCTGCGAGTATCTAATTTCTTCAGCGTCTATGTTTCCATGCCGTAGAATAATATTAATAACACGTAGCATCTTACTGATTTTGTTTTCAGTTCTAAAATTAGGCCACTACTGCAAAATTCCTCTTCATTTTTAAAAACGTTATTCTTGCCTTTGCTATTCTGATTTTTATTTCTTCGAAGCAATCATCAATCCTTCTTTATAATTGTGCCTGTTGACTTTTTCTATAGGTTCGCTATTTATGTAAATATGTCCATTGTTTCTTGATGTTCTTGTTATTACCATAAATTTTGTCTTCTTTGCGTTTAGTGACGGTCCATATTCTTCACTTGATGTGAGTACCTTGTTGACTAGTATTTGTAAGTTATCAAAATTGTATATCAACAGAACTGTATCATCTGCATATCTAATATTGTTAACAGGAACACCGTTGACTTTGATTCCTCTTGTTTCATCTTTCAGTGCTTTTCTCATTATTTCTTTCGAGTACATGTTGAAGAGTGTCGGTGATAATACGCAGCTGTGTCTGACTCTTCGTCTAATTTCTATTTCTTCTGTATGGCCTTCTTCCATGCTTACAACAGTTCTCTGGCTAAAGTAGAATTTTTTAATTATTACAATATCTCCAGTATCAAGATTCTTTTCTTTGAGAAGTTGAATAAGGTGTTCATAACGTACTTTATTGAAGGCTTTGTTGTAATTGATGAAGCAAACATAGAGGTCCTGATTCATATCTCAGCATCGTTGTGCTATAACGTTCAGTGTGAAAAGTGCTTCTCTTGTACCTAGTCCATCTCAAAACCCAAACTGAGTCTCACTGATACCCTGCTTTAGTTTTTTGTATATTCTTTTATGTATCACCTTCAGAAAGATTTTTAGCACATGATTTATTAAGTAATTAATTAGGACTAATTGTTCTGTATTCTGTGCATTGTTTAGCGTTCATATTTTTTGGAATAGAGACAAACGTTGATAGGAGCCACTCTTCAGGTATAAGTCCTGTTCTGTATATGACATTAAACAGATGTACAGATGTACAAGAATGTGTATGTGTTCCTCTTCTATCAACTTGAGAATTTCAGACGGTAACCCGCCCGGTCCTGGGGCTTTTCCACCTTTTATATTTTTAATAGTATGTATGACTTCCTGTTTCGTTTTTCTTGTCCGCTGTTGTCTTGTTGGTTTTCTTGTTGATTTCCTAATATATTTGTATGTTTGTCGTCTTAATATAGCTCTTCTATATATGTTTTCCATATTTTTAGTTTTTCTTTTACTTCCGTTATTATTTTTCCGTTCTTATCAGTTAGTACAGTGGTCTGCGTTCGTTTATTTGTTCCTGTCATTTCTTTGACCTTTTTTGTGAAGATTAAGTATATCATGTTTTATTTCCAGTGGTTTTATTTTGCTACATTTGTTCTTATAGTATTCTTCTTTTGATTTTCTTATTTTTAACCGTATTTATTTCTGAATATTTTTGGATGCATTAATATTATTCGATGTTTATTAATTACTTGTAGTATTTCAGGCGTCATCCACTCTTGTTTTGTTTTCTTCGTGTTTTCTTTGATCAGGATTACCTTACTGTGTTCAATAAGTGCTTGTTTAAAATCATCCCAATCTTTATTTTTTGCATCTGAAGTATAGTACAGGCGCCAGGGAATTTTTACATGCAATTCTTGGTACCTGCATTTTGTGTTAATGGGTGGGTGGGGGGCTATGCTCTGAGTCTAATTTTAAGTTTTCGGATCGATCGGAGAATTTGTTTTTCCGCAATATCGGAAGAAGTGTTGAAAACGGTTTTTCAGCAATTTCTCGTTTCCTGTTGCTCTGATGCTGAAATTGCATCAATACAAGTTTGTAGTTTATGAAATTCCTCACAACTTTTGGAAATACTTTTTTCTCGTGCGCTCAACAATTCAAAAGTTGTTACCTCATAAAGCCAAGAAATTAAGGGTTGAAATTGGTTTTACGTAAATATATCGCTTTCAGTTAATCCTACGATAAAAAATACTCTTATATTTTTTGTAGAACAACTAATTTGCATAAAATTTGTGTATGAGTATTTTTCCATTTGGACAATTATTTACCGTTCTACAGCGCCGCAAATGTCGCAAGTCACGTAAACCGTACATTTAGTGTGCACTTTCGAACGGCCCTGTTCCTTCGAGTGTGTCGCACCAACTGTTTTCCACACCACCTTTGAGGTACAGCTTGTGGCGCGTTTTCTTTTACGTGGTCTCCCCTATAGGCCTTATCCACGAAGTGTATTTCTACACTTTCCTTGGTCTTTTTAATGGGCCGTTTCTGCATCGTCAATTCCAATCATTGCAGAATTGTTGATTTTGTCGCCCTTGTTAAGTTGTGTTTCCGTTGAAACAAACTCGGGAAGAGAAAATATGTCATCGTCGCAGCTGGTGTGGTATTCGTCTTCAACTGTAGCAAGCATTCTGGAGATTTCTTGCACGTTCTCACAGAATTCCCCGGCGCATATGGAGCAAATGGCGGTGCACTTTAATCCCGCTTTGCGGCAGCCACAAGCCTTTCCACATTTGGTCTTACACCCGCATGAAATTAATTTAATTATTGCAGTAGGCGCGGGAGGCTCAGTGCTGGCACCGGTGTAAACGTACGGCCACGTTTCTTCCAGCCCCATCTTTCCGCGGGTAGAGTGTCATTTCCAAGCCAGGATTGAACTTGATGGTATGTCCGGAATGCGTGCATCCTGGCCGTGTCTTTTGTAGGTGGCAGGGATGCCAGAGTAAACGTTGACTTCGCAAGGGATTTCGCGAAGTGTTTGTATCGCAGCAAGTTGATTGACTTGTCTTTATGGATGTCTCCACCGTACAACGCAATAAAGAATTGCTCTCCCGCTAATGCGATGATATCCGCGTCTACATCTTTCTGTACAAAGTGATTCACTGCAGATTCCAGGCTAGGTGTCTTTTTTAGGGTTTTAAGAAATTTCACTTTTCCCTTACCGTAAGCAGCCGATGTTGTGTCACAACCAGAAAATGCATGCAAAAACAAGATATGCTTTGATACAGCATCGCCGTGTTTCACGCATGATTTATCCTTCGTATTCAGTTTTCCGGGCTTGCAAAGAAAAACACACTACAGTCTAGATTCAAAAAATTAATCAAATAACAGAATAACCGAGTTGACTGTTCTTCACATGGTGAGTCGTGAATCGTTCATTTTGAATATAAATTTTTATTTTGTTTAAGTTTAGTGACACTCTACCCACGGGAATATGGGGCTGAGAGAAAAGTGACCGTACGTTTACACAGGTTTCTAGCACTGAGCCTCCCGCTCCTCTTGCAATAATAAAATTAATTTTATGCTGGTGCAAGACCAAATGTGGAAAGGGGTATGGCTGTCGCAAAGCGGGTTTAAAGTGCACCGTCATTTGCTTCCCGCCGGACAATCCTGTGAGAACGTGCAGGAATTCTCCAGAATACTTACTACAGATGTTGACGAATATCACATCAATTACGACGACGACATATTTTCTCTTTCCGAGTTCTTTTCAAAGGAAACGCAACTTGACAAGGGCGATAAAATCAACGATTCTGCAATGAGTGGCATCAACGATGCAGAACCCGGTTCATCAAAAAGACCATGGGAAGTGTGAGACTGTTAGAAATACACTTCGTGGAGTAGGCATATCGGGGAAACCACATAAAAAGACGCGCTACAAACTGTACCTCAAAGGAACAGGGCCATTCGAAAGTGCACATTAAATGTACGGTTTAAGTGACTTGCGACATTTGCGGCGCTGTAGAACGGTAAATAATTGTCCAAATGGAAAAATACTCATACACAAATTTTATGCAAATTAGTTGTTCTACAAAAAATATAAGAGTATTTTTTATCGTAGGATTAACTGAAAGCGATATATTTACGTAAAACCAATTTCAACCCTTAATTTCTTGGCTTTATGAGGTAACAACTTTTGAATTGTTGAGCGCACGAGAAAAAGGTATTTCCAAAAGTTGTGAGGAATTTCATAAACTACAAACTTGTATTGATGCAATTTCAGCATCAGAGCAACAGGAAACGAGAAATTGCTAAAAAGCCGTTTTCAACACTTCTTCCGATATTGCGGAAAAACAATTTCTCCGATCGATCCGAAAACTTAAAGTTAGACTCAGAGCACAGCCCCCCACCCACCCATTAACCCAAAATGCAGGTACCAAGAATTGCACGTAAAGCCCTATTAACGATTTCCCTGGCGCCTGTACTAGTATTGAAATCGTTTATTTTGAGAGTTTCTAGGTTTTTGTTGATCCCTCTTTGTAGTTCTTGATCCTTCAGGCGGGGGACGTATAACTTATTAATTTTTGGATTATTTGTTTTTATTTTCAGTTTTAACGATCTATTATAAGGTTGTGATCATAGGAGACATCCCCACCCTTTACAGATTTAATTGCATTTTTGTGTTGATCGTTTATCAGTATATAATCGATTTGGTTTCTCACAATATTTCGTGGTTGGTCTTGAGGAAATTTCAAAGTGTAAAGACAGCGATTTGAAAGTTTATATAAGGTCTCTTTTCTTCTTCAGCCCTTTATTGCGCCCATAACTGAGCTAGGCCTCCTTCTTTCCCCAGTTGTCCCTGTGCTGCGCTATCCTTGTCCACTTCCATCCCGCAACTTTCTTTAAGTCGTCATGCCATCTTGTAATTGGTCTTCCTCTCCATGGCCTCCAATGGATCCTTTTTACGTTCCGTCTACAATCTTTTAGCTTTGCTACATGTCCTGCGAAGTCCTATTTTAGCTGGGTAACTCTGTCAATTATGTCAGTGACTTTTGTTCTCTGTCTGATCCATTCTTTTCTTTTCCTGTGTTTTAATGAAACGCCTATTATTATTCTTTCCATCGCTCTTTGTGAGACTTATAATTCTTTTTTTTTAAAGATCTTGGATTTGATATGTTGGGAAATCCGTTTATTTTTAAGTATTTTCAATAGTTTCTCGAATGCCGCCCATCCTACTCGTCTTCTTTCAATTTCTGCATCTTTATTTTCTTTGTCTATTTGTATTGTTTGTCTTAAGTATGTATATTTTTTAACGTTTTCTATTTGGACGCCATTTATTGGTATTTATATATTTTGTTGACTCATTATTTTTTTTTATTTAGGTTCATTTTTTGCCCCATTTTTCGTGATTCTGTCTCTAGTTCGACCATAATTTTCTGTAAATGATCTTGATTATGAGCGATTAACACGGCAATCTAAGATGGTTAAATCTTTCACTATTGATATTAACTCCCATGTTGGTCCAGTTTTTTGAAGACTCCTTCTAATGCTAAATTAAATAGTTTCGGTGATATCATGTCGCCTTGTCAAATACCTCTTTTCACTGCTATTTCATTGGTGTTTTAGTGCATTTTAACTATTGGTTTGGCTTCTTTGTAAATATTTTTAATTATTAGTTCGACCATAATTGCCCAGTGTTCGATTGAATCGAGGGCTTTTTCATAGTCCACAAAGGCCATGTGGAGCGGAAGGTTATACTTTATTGCTTTCTCAATTAGTATTTTTACTGTTAATAAGAGGTCAATGTGCTGAAACCCTTACGGAAGGCAACTTCTTCAACAGGTTGGTCGTCGAGTTTCTGAGTTATGCGATTGGTAATGATTTTTGTAAGGAGCTTATATAATTGTAATAGTAGAATTATAGGCCGATAGTTCTGTAAACGTTTTCGGCCTCCTTTTTTAAATAGTAATATCACTCCTGCTAAATTCCATTGATCCGGTATTCTTCCTTGTTCGAAGCATTTATTGAATAGATCTTTTAACCATGGTATATCTCTTGTGTTTCTTCAGCCATTTCAATCAATATATTGTCTTTCCCTGGAGCTTTATTTTGTTTCATATATTTTAGATAAGGTATTCGTTATAATTAACTCATTTTCTCATAAAATTGGAGTAGTCTAACTCCTCTTTCATTTCTTTGTCCAAGTGCATATTGTCTTACATATTTATCACATTTACCTTTCCGATCTTGGCATTAAAATCTCCTAACACCAATGCGATATCTTGTGTTAATTTCTTCATAGCATTCATCGGGTTTATCAGCAGTAAGTCCATATACTTGGAGTATAAGGGCGGTAGTTAAAAAACATCTTTTATTCTTTAGACTACAATTTTAGGCATAGAATTAAGTAAATTGTAGAATTTACAGTAGATATAACCTACAAAGCCCCATTGCGTAAAAATGGCTGCTCGTAGAAAAAAAACGTTAATAGAGCTTTCTTGTAGAGAATTTTCTGAAGTTTCTAGTAGTATAAAATTGTAAAGCCAACCAATGACAGAAAAAATACTGAGACATTGAGAACTGAATCCATCTGTGTGGTGGTAAATTAAGACGGCGAAGAAGAAGAAAACTTGTCTTGTACTTAAATTCGAAGTTGGTGAAGAACAAATTACTTCAGTTCCAATAAGTAGGTTGGCTTGCAGTTTCAAAGATGATTACGCAAAAACAGTTGGGCGTATGAAAGTACCTTTCATGTAGATAATTTCTCAAAATGAAATATCAAAGTGTTTTTGCCATACAGTCAATAGGAATAGAGATATTAGTGAAAAACAATTTTCTAAAATCTTTCACGCGCTGTCAAACTGTAATCACACCAGCTGTCGATGGCGACTTTTGACATCATATTTAGAAAGCCATAAGGTAATTGCATTCCAAAATTAAGCTTGGTTGGGTTTTTTCAGAATAAAATGTTAATGTTCTTGGACTATACGTGATCTATTGCATTCATGTCTGAACTAAAAAAGACCAATCGATCACTATCAACTTCTTCAAAGTAATCAGCGAAAGCTCCAGCGATATTATATTATCATATATAATGCAACTAGTGGGTTCTTGATTATGAAATAATCATTTCTGTTTACACGAGATATATTGTTTGTGAATGCCCAAAATCAAGATATCGAGTGGAGACAGAAATGATTTGATAATCAAGAAGACACGAGTTGCACTCGGCTAGATTTGATAATTTTTTGAGTAAATTTCAAAAACAGGAACAAATAAATATTTTATTGAGAGCTCAATTTGTTTATATTAACCCAACTTAATGTCGTCTTCTTGAAAACAATATACAAATTGACAAAAGTAGTTTATTGCGTTGCCTAGTGAAGTTACCCTAGTATAATCGCTTTTGTATTATCGAAATTATACAAAATAACTTAATTAAATCCAGCATTGTGATTGGTTGATATCGGTACGAAAAATATAATAATTATAATAATGGGTCATAAAATACGACATATCCTTCAATGAGTAATACGACAAACATTTCTTGAAGGATATATCCTACTTATTGATTAGCAGACATAAAGGCTCCACTAACGCTACATGCTTCAAAACACATACCGGGGGCATGTAGGTTTTTATTTAAGTTTCTGAATAAATAATAGTCGCAGGAGAGCATATCGGGGCTATGCGCTTAAAAAACACGCATTTTTGCATTAAAGCTTGGACCTTGTGCACTCTTGCATTGTCTTGAAGAATCAGAAATTCTTTTGCAACAAATTGGGACATTTGTCTTATATAGTACGATGTAGTGCGATATTATAATAAATGCAATCAACTAAAAGAATTACCTGGTGCTTCCAAAAACCGTCGCTAAGCTTGCCATTTTGGTGGAGGTGGTGAACCCTTATAGACCGACTGCATTGATCCCTGCTTAGTCTCAGAAGCCCATTAATTGACCCAGGTTTCATCCCCTGTCAGTATGTTTCACAACATGTCTGGATCATTTTGTTCAGGAGTCAAAAGTCTAGAAACCCATTTGATTGGCATCTTGCTAATTCCAAGCTTTTCGTGCAAAATGGGTAGAACATTTGGTTCGGGTATCTTCAACGCCACAGCGATCTCTGCTACCTCCAAACGTCGATATTCAAGAACCATCGACTCTACTTTGTTGCATATTTCAGGATTCGTTGCAGTTTTCGGAGGTCGTAGTCTTTCATCGTTTTCTACCGATTCACAGCCAGTATTTTGTTTGATACACGGTTGGTCCGTTCTTACCATATACTGCCAACATTCTTTCATGTATAGTTTTCGGTCTATGATCTTCCAAATTTAAGGATCTTATTGCTCTTAGGTGCTCTGATTTAACTAAACTCATCTATAATAACAAAATTGATGAAATTTTGCACGATAACTATTAAAGTAAGTCTGTTACGATACAATGAAGTTTTCTGTAATATTGATTTATTTCCATAAGTTAGATTGTTAATCTAGTGCCCCTCGTATTTTGTTTGGTTCTAAAAAAAGGTTATTACGTTGTCACTATACAGTTTATGCGTTCGTTTAATTTCTAAATCCTTTTAAGTAAAAGTTATAGTTTGCTGTAAAACTACTAAAAATATGCTTGTTTAATACCTTGTTACGGTACAAAAATGTTGCTGTGAGTTTTTTTGACGATTTTGTGGTAGGTCCAGCAACTCCGAACGCCGTCGTACTTTTCGGGTCACCTAATTAGCTTTATCGTACTAACCTTTAGATTTGTGAATGACGTGATTTTGTCTCCAAAATATCGCGTAGTTTTGAGGTGGGGTATAGCTCTGCAGTCGCCATTTTCTTTTCGGAAATCTTAAACGTCCTTACTTTTACTTCTAAAGCAGGATGCGATTTTATATCTATTCCTACGTGGGCTACTTCGCTATCGAATTTTCTTTCAAGCCTTTCTAGTCTTTTCCGCTCTTCTTGGAAAAGTTCTCCATCTTCCTGCTTCTTTATCACTTCTCCTCCCGGTTTGGTTTCGTCATCTGATTGATGTGCTGGCAACCGTATTGCCGCCTGGAGGTGTCTACGCAAGGGAAAAATTCCGGTGCTCCTTGCCATGAAAAAAGCCTACGGCCGCGGACGAAAAATTCGAAACACGACCTGGTCTTCCACACGATGCACCGTAGCCACCAAGGTCAGACCTTTTGACAATTTTAATTTTCTGGGTATCTAGCAAAGCACCTCACGTTTTCAAAGGAAATTCCTGTTTTGCTGGAGTGCGCCCGTTCGACAAATCACTTCAGACGGATCTAAACTAACTTTTTTGAGAGAAATGCAACTATCACGCCTTTCCTGATTGAACCTTATATTTATATCAATCTTACCGTTGGATGACTACTAACTATTTACCTACCGTTTGTATTTCTTTTGCAGTACAAGCTTTTCGATTCCGTCTTACGTTTTCATTTGTAACAGGAATAATAAACGGTTCAACGAGATTATATACAGCCATATGCTTTATTCGGCAATTATGGCACAGATTGTGTGTTGAAAACGACCGCTAATATTATTAATTCTTTGTATAAAGTGATTGCGCTAGAGGAAACATTTTCCACGGCTGTATGTTAGAGTCAAACTAATTTGAAATTTTGTTTTGAGTATTAATTCATACTTTTTACTCAGAACCTTCATTACTTGGCTCGATTGCTATCGTAGGCTCTCATTAAATCATACTGTTTCCTTAAATGCACTCCGTTTAGCATGTTTAACGTCAGAGATCGTGGCACGATAATTTGTTTAAACTGACGTCCTAATCTAGTAGGTTGTTATTGCTCGTAACTACGTATATCCCCATGACCCCTCTCCGGGATTCTGGTTGAGCTAACCATCGGTGTAACAACCTATTTACAAGTATGCATTCAAAATACGGGAAATATCTGTGCAGAGAAGCAAGCCGTACTACTAAAATTTTTAATATAGGTAGTAAATACAAATCGGGTTAAAGTAAAATTGTTTAATTCCATTAGTATTATTTATTTGTTTCATCTTATTCTGTTAAACATTTTTCACGGTCTTCTACGAAAAACCTCATTCTATAAACAATTATAGATTATCAAATAAAATTAGATAGAATCGGTATGAGAATGTAATTACAATCTGCACCAAAACGAAAAAAAATGTATCTTACCTACACCAAAAAGTATATAACCACAGCATTTTACCCGCAGAATTATATTTTCCACGTAAGCAAGTCATTAAGTTTCTACAGATTTTGCAGTATTACTAGAGGCTCTTACTAACAAACGTATACTGAAGTATACTCTGCTTGTAGGATGCTGACGCCTGTTATGTCCTCTAATACTACGCTATGTCATTTTTGCTTGACAGTGAACCGAAATTTGAACTTTTTTTGCGGTGTTGGGAGGATCCAGCAAGGCTTAAATTCAAGTTGCCGATCAAGATCTCTCATGCACTATTTCCGCCATCTTAAAAAATATGCGTTTGATTTTTTTGCGATAACTTGGTTCCCGTTAACGGTACATGAAAATAAGGTGAACCTTTTATTTAGAATTTTTGTGTTCTACAATTTATGTTCTATTACTTTTCCACGTAGGAGTGATATTAGTCAAGATATCGAACGCAAAAGGAAAGCGTGAAAAGGTCGACATATTTTGTCGCTCTTCTTCGCGTGTGTTTCGTTTCACGTAATATTTAGCGAAAAAAGTGGCTATTATAAAACTTGTAGAGCTTGAAAATACCTGATATTGACCTATTATAAATTGAAATTCGGCTAAAATTACGACCTGTAAAGCGGACCAAAGTCGTCAAGTCGGCGCGTAATTGTGATTTCATGTGTCGTATTATTGCATAAATGACATAATAAACGTCATCAGATTATTAGAATCAACATATTTCATCAAGTATGCAGTACCTATCATTATATGGTTGCATATTACTAAAAATTTTCTAATTACTTGGTGGTGAGAGATCTTAAAGGCCAAGATCCTATTCGAGCGAAAATACGCCAATCGAACGAGTCAGTTGCATCAGTTATCTAGGATAGATACAAAATTACATATGAAGAACAAAGAGACATCAATAGCAAAATAGCGAAATTAAACTACATGTGTGGAATAATAAAAACATATGTAAAAAATCTGTAAAGTGCTTTACTCAAAACTTCCATAGCAAGCGAAAGTTGTGACACTAAACAAGTTTAAAAGTCAAAGGAAACTAGGGGTAAAAATATATTAAGGTTTCTAATAATATTGACACTTGGTAATGCGAATTACATCAATTTTAATTTAAAAATACGTTACCGGCGGATTGATTGGAACTTCAGCGCCTGCCAATGCAATTTCAACAATAGACAATAACCGATCACTTGTCGCACGCTGCTACTCGAACCCTTGGCATCTCCGCGATGCAGCTGCATTAAACACAACGCACTTATTCGTTGCACCTTTTTGTCTCTTAAAAGACGTATCCTGTAATTGTTGGCTCCCATTTTCGTCTAGGGTAAAACCTGAGCTATGTGCAAATTACTACTTGTATCTATTTCTCAGTTAAAGCGAAAATAGCCAACCTTATTGTCGTGTACCGTTAGCGTGAACCGAGTTACCGCGAAAAACTCAAACGCACCTTTTTTAAGATGGCGGAAAAGCACATAGGACAGCTTGATCGACAAATTGAAATTGAGCTTTCCTAAACCCCCCAGTACCCCAAAAAATAAATTTCAAATTTCGGTTCACTTTCAAGCCAAGGCATTCTTTTTTGTACACAGTTACTTGACGATTATACAAAAGTTATTAATTGTGAATTTACGGTTAATTATAAAACTATTTTTTATTGCTTTATTAACCGACATGTAAACATACAATAAGTTGAACGGTTTGAACTGCTTTTATTCGAATCAATACAAAGTTTGTTTCTAGCTAGCTTTTCTTTTAACTTGAGATTAGCTTCAAAGATTATGTAGAAAACAATTTGCTATAATTTTATAATTTATACTTAAGTATTTTACGGCATTTACAAATTAGACGAGTAAAAATGAATGGTAAAATTACCTAAATATGTTTTATCGTTTTACTTAATAAACACGGAATTTAAAAAAAATATATATTAAATGTATGCGATGGATGTTTATAAAGTATAAAATATCCAATTCATGAAAAAATTAAGTGGCAACTTAATTACTTATAACGTTATAAGTTTTCGAATTCGGTGCACTGTTATTTAATTTAAAATGGAAATCCTTTTTCATAATAGGCAATTCAGTACATAAAAAGTTATATTAAAGTTATTGAAATGGTAAATTACATTTCATTAATTATTATGAAGCTAAGAAATTATATATCTGATACACAAAATTGAAGTCGAAGAATAATGCTTTTTTAAACTTTTATTTTCTATTATAAAATATTTTTAAATTCGAAATATAAAAGATTCATTTAGGACTAAAATAGAACCGATGAAGTTGCACTTAATAGTTTTAGGGTGTTTCCTTCCTTTAAATTAAAAATTCACTTTGATGAGTAGGTTTTAGGCAAAAATTATTTTTATTTTAGAACTGAAAGTTTAGTCCTTATCCTGTTGCTCTGCTATTTTCCTCTATACTATAGAAGTTACATTTTGATATTTTCGTTCAATACTTTATAATAAAACTTAAAATTAAGATATTTCTGAAATCATATTTTATGCTTTAAATAAGTAGCTGACCACTATTCAAATTTTGAGCTCAGATTTTCCATATTGAATATAGTTTTGCAACACATTTCAATATTGTAAGCTTGCTACGTCTATACTTAACTTCTAAACCATTTTACGCAATGATATAAAGCAATAAATTTATTATTTAAATAATGAAATAGAGTTCTTTAAGTTTTTAACTCAAAATAAATAACTTTCTAACGAAACTACCGGTTTCACATTAGAAACATAGAAAAAGAAAGAAACATCGGTAGAGGGTTTGTGCTTAACTTGTAAATAAATATCTTTGGAAGCCAGCATAATAATTTAGCATAATATTTAAGCAATGTCTTGTTAACGAAGTTCCCAGAATGTTCTATGGCACGCAATGATTAGAGAAAGTTTTCCCAATTTTTATATTTGCGTAATTGCTGCTAATAACTTCAGGCGCTTTTAAAATTTTATACTGCAGTTAATTGCAGTGAGTCAAGGAATATTTCAAATATGAATGTCAATATTATTCTTCTTCAATTTTCTGTAAAAAATTGGATTTGGCATATACTTAAGACATACGCAAAAATATAATAGTAAAAGCAGATAATGTGATTCAAAATACAAATTTACAATAACTATGAAACAGCTGCAAAAACGTAATATGGTAAATGTTATGTAAATATTTTACACTTTAATAGTATTGTAACGATTCTACAGCCGGGTCGTTGCCCCGGACATATGATTCAGCCCCGAGAGTTCCAGAACTTCTTGGAGCAGCTGGGCCGCTGCGGATATATGGGAGTCACCGCGGTCGAATACTCGAGAAGCGACCTTGCAACCAGATGCAACGGGTGACACACGCTTTCGGGAACACGCTCGAGGTCAACACATGCGAATGCCGGAATGTACGAGCGAAATCTGGAATGTTCTAGACGGAAAATTATTCGGATATATAAATACGCGCCGCAGGAGTAAGAAATCAGTTCTCATCAGACTCGAAGCGCGCGTGATATAAACCAACCGTGTGTATATAACCCTAGTGAAATAAATAACAAATAAATATAACCATATAAATCCTTAATGTTTAAGTCGTGAGTAAATAGCCACATAAATTAGTTGATGTTTAATCCAGCGCATATAAATAAATAGTGTATCGTTGTTAGAAATAGTTCGTAGTTTAAGTAATTTGTGTTCTACCTTGATAATTCTTGTATTTGTAAATAGTCGTAATTAATCGTTTTAAAAAAATGTTTAATACAAGAAGCGTCGTATAATTTTTAAATAGCCGGAACGGTAAAAACGTAACTGTATATTATGATACTAGTGTATAAGTATGTGCAATGAGTTTAAGAGCACGACGCAAAGCGGAGTGCTTTTAACGTCGCTAGTGCTTTAATGGCCTCATACGCGTGTACCATACGCTATTTTTTCTACGATCGTAACAGAAATATAAAAACTTAGTTCGGTGATAGTTTTTCCATCACATTGTGTTAGACATTTTAAGTTATGTTGACATTCAAATTTACGACAGAGCGTGTTTTAATATAGTATTAAAACACGCCACCAATGGCAACGTGCGAAAGAGACGTAATTCGAGCTAATATTAAGAGTGCTACAAAAGTCACTTCTGACACTATAAACTGTGCAAAAAGTTGTCATTTTGACACGATCGAAGAAAAAACTATTTTACAACGGCATTTATAAATCAGGCGTAAAAATGAATGGTTAAATTACCTAATAGCTATTTATGTATCAAGTTTTTCACACTAGACGTGAAGTTCCCTACGAGCGCTAGCGAGCTGGGAAACACGTTGTGTTTGAAAAATACTAATTTTGCGACGTGTTGCATACAAAATGTTTTGTAATTTTGAGTCATATGAATTTTTATATTAAATAAATAAATTAAATTTATAAAGTTGTTCTAAATATTCATATTAGCACTAGTCTCAATATGATATCTCAATGTTATAGTGAAAGTATACGATGGGCGTTTATAAAGTACAGAATACCCAATTCTTGAAAAAGTTAATTACTTATAACGTTATAGGTTTCCGAATCCGTGCACTGTTATTTTATTTAAACTGGAAATCAAGGAAAATCAAAACCATTTTTACTTTGAAAATTCAATTACGTTTTCGGACAAAACAATTTTTTTTGACGAATAGGTTTTAGGCAAGAATTATTTTTATTGTAGGACTGAAGATACTTTCATATATACAAGCTACATTTTGAGATTTTCGTTGAAAATCCTATAGAGAATATTACCTTGTTCCCAAACTTCACTTCAAGATATTCCTGAAATCATATTTTACACCTTATGTTAGTAGCTGACTAGCATTTAAATTTAGTGCCATACTGCATGTACTTATAAAAAGTTTTCAACATGTTTCAATATTGTAAGCTTACTCCGACTACACTTAACTCCTAAACCATTTTACGCAATGGGATAAAGCAATACATTTATCAGTTAAATAATGACGTAAAGTTCTTTAAGTTTTTATTTCAAAAACAATAACCTTTTAACGAAAATACCGACATTCGTTGAAAAATGTAACTTTTCTTTTAAAGTAACTTTCTGAACTAGATTTCAGGGTTAGTCAAAATGAAATTATTGGATTACATTAGAAAAGAAACATCGGTAGAGAGCTTGTGCTTAACTTGTTAATACCTTTTGAAGCCAGCATAATAATTTAGCATATTTAAGCAATGTCTTGTTAACGAAGTTCCCAGAATGTTCTATGGCATGCAATGATTAGAGAAAGTTTTTCCCAATTATTATATTTGCGTAATTGCTGCTAATAACTTCAGACATTTTAAAAATTTTGTACTGCAGTCAATTGCAGTGAGTCAAGGGATATTTCAAATATGAGTGTCACAATTATTTTTCTTTCGTTTTCTGTAAAAAATGTATTTTACATATACATATTTAAGATATACGAAAAAATGTAATAGTAAAAGCAGATAATGTGATTCAAAATACAAATTTACAATAACTATGAAACAATTGCAAAAACGTAATATGGTAAATGTTATGTCAATATTTTACACTTTAAAATATATTTTATATATAGTAGAAAATCAACTACAACACAGCACAAATTTAAAAGTACTTGAGCATTTTTTAAATAATGGAAAATTGTTTACTTCTGAATTACCTACACAATCATACAATTAAACTAATAACTAAATTAGTTCAATTTTGAAATTTTGTATATATTCAACATTCATTTTTATTAATAATTCTGACAGGAATATGAACGATGTATACTGCAATCAAAATTACCGGTAAAAATTAACGAATGAAATATATTTTGCGTGATTATTTCCTTCAAACATATAACATCCAATAGCAAATGTTATCAGATTATTGCACACTGTGCAATAATTTGATTAAAAAAACAACGGAGTGATTAGCTCGCTCCAGGAAAGTCACAAGCGAAAAATTATTTTGCCAAGTACTTCTCGTCCATACCTGGCTTTTCAATTAAGTTACAATTTAGTAGATAACACTGATAAGCACACAATTTGTAACATGGGCATTTTTAGTTGTTTCTGATGTATTATGGTACGTTTAAAAGAAATTAAAAAACACAATTTGTCTATCACCCATAGTTATTTAGTAATAAGTTAGCGTTTATATTTTGGAAGTATGTAACATTTGCCTATTGCGGAATACAGGAGACCATATGCGATTTCTCCGAGATAACACATCGGTTATAATGATTATGTGTGGCTCATATGCGGAGATCAAAAAGGCACAGCCCTTATTCTTGAATTACAGCAGCTGAGGTATATAAAATGCTGTCGTTTAATCTGCTAATGGGACAGCCTTGCACGAGAACACAAGAAATGCATACCACTCTAAGCACTAACTCCGGCCCGGCCCTAAAAAACGTTACCAACGAACTACTTGTTGATTTTAAAAACGTATGTCTACTACCATTGCATGTTAAATTGGGCTTAATGAAACATTTTGTTAAAACAATAAATCGGAACGTAAAAAACTATTTGTATCGCAAACGGAAGTTTCCGAGAGTTAGTGAGGCAAAAATTAGAGAAGACATATTTGTAGACCCACAAATACGAGACTTAATAAAAGAAAACGAGTTAGACAACATGCTAAATGAAGTTGAATTAAGAGCTTGGAGAGCTTTTAAATCAGTTGTTAAAAATTTTCTTTGAGATCTTAAAGCTGAAAATTGCAGAAATTATGACTGAACTACTTAATGCCCACAAAGAAATGAAATGTAACCTGTCTTTGAAAATTCACTTGCTGGATTCTCAATTTTTTGGGGAACATTTGGGTGCCGTAACTAAGCAACATGGAGAACGGTTCCACCAGGATATTTCTGCCATGAAACAGCGATACCGAGGTAAATGGAGCCTTACTTTACTTGCTGATTAATGCTGGATATTAATAAGGGATA
The DNA here is from genome assembly GCA_940337035.1 of Agriotes lineatus. Taxonomy (NCBI): domain Eukaryota; kingdom Metazoa; phylum Arthropoda; class Insecta; order Coleoptera; family Elateridae; genus Agriotes; species Agriotes lineatus. The sequence goes on along the minus strand of CALNHX010001789.1, from coordinate 140,314 downwards.
CCCCAGAGACAAAATTTCGCCGTAAAATATAAGCAACTACATTGTGAAGTAAGTTTAAGATTAAATAATTTACCGATATCGGCATATTTTCTTGCAAAGCAACAACACTTCAAAAATGACGTATAATAAACGCTATCCATGCCTAAAAATCATGCAATATAGGAATTTTAAACTTTTACCTCTATATAGTTTTTCAAAAAACTTTACTCGGGGGAAAAGATCAAAGATAAATAAAACATTAGTCGAATCAAACTATTTCAAATGTTAGTTTAGAGGTAAATTTTCATGAACATTGCCAGCAGCAGGTGTTTATAGTTCAATCTACAGTGCGTCCTGCGGAAGTAGCATTCTAGGGAAGTTTGTTAATTTTTGTTATAAATTAAAAAATGCGGTATGGTCACCATGCGACTTTCTTCTAATGTGTAGCGTAGCGGTGATGAATGGCCTGAAAACGTCTTTCGTACAAGAGAAGGCCATAAACAAAAATGTGACAAACTGCAGTACTAAATTAGTTAATAAATAAGTGGAGTTCGCTTTGTGTCAGTTTTGAGAAAGTATCAATTGTACGCATGCCATACGAAACATCTGTAATGTCAAATGTGATTTGTGTCGTCGAGTTTAACAATCAAAACTAACTTGTCTAAACGTTCACGATGCAATTTCTAGCATAGCCGGGGTTATGTCGTAAACTCAGGAATATCGGCCAACAAACCCTTTTGTCCCAAATAATAATAACCAGACGAAAAGAGAAAGTCAAGCCCGGTCGACAATACAGTTGTAAAAGTTCGAAAAGGAAAAGTCCTTTTCGACGGAAGATTTCAGCCTCTTGTGCTACAATAGAGAAAAGGGAGCTTAGCTGGACAATCCTATTGTACTCAAAAGAATAGGGAATGTTTTACGTAACACCAGTTCACTTCATTCATTTCGCGTAATATCACTTGACTTAATATCACGTTTTCTGAATATTTCGACTTGTACGCGTTTTGCTGAGTCGAGGACTGAGGTCAGGTTCCAAAGTCTTTTATTAATAATTAATTCAGTATCGAAAACCAAGCTACTCAAATTCGTATTTGTATCTTAAATTAATATTAACGAATTTGCATATGTTGTATTTTGTTGTGTTCTCAAGAAATAAAAGGAATGTTATTGTTTTCCACAAACGGTTGTATTTACTGAACTTAATTCCACCGTAATAAACAGCATAATAGTTCCAGCGGGAACCATAAAATTTTTGACCCGCAACTAAGAAACTAAAACTGCTTGTAAAAATCAAAATTCGCGATTTTCTTAAAAGCTGTACGTCTTACAAAAAACGTTATTAACAAAAGTTATAGAAAATTAAGTAATATATTGGGTTTTAAAATATATTTCCATTATTAATTGTTGGGCGAAGGACATTTTTTCAAAATTAGATACTTGTTTCTTTTTAAACAAAAGTTGTAGATAATGATTTTGTACTATAAAATTTATTTTTTATCTCCACTGTTTGAGAATTATGGTATTCATTCATGGTATCACTCCAACGAGTGTGTGATAAATAGAAGGTATAATAATTATCAAACCAAGTAATAATTAATACAATAATACATATAATGAGAACTTTTAATTTATGCAAATAAATGGGATTAAAATAAAACGCTCGTCCTTGAGATCTTGCATACGAATGAAAATCCGAAGACGCCGCGTCGCCATACGTGCCAAAGCTGAAGCATCCATATCACTAACTCGAGACGATAGCTATCAATCGCAGTCAGGTTGATCGAGTGCCCAAAGGGTCATTTACACTAACAAGAATTTCTGGTAAAGTGACGTTACAAGTTTTCTCTGTCTAATATTCACGTGTAGTAGAAAGAAACACACAAACTCTTACAAATCCGTTTTTACAAGAAAAATTTTACCATAAAACATGGAACATGCCCTACTTTTCACAAGTTTTCATTAAAAGTTCTTACTTTTTTGTTTTGACACAAACTGACACAAAACCTAACCTTCTAACCTCGAATTTGACATAGAGTTAAAATTGACCCCAGGGTAACCAACATTAACAGTGTCAACCCAAGAAAAAAAATCACAACCATTTATGGTCACCCGGTATTTTAACATGCTTTCATATTGCTATTTTATAAGGTCACTAGATTAAAACACTAATAAGTGGTACCGCCATTCCATTCCACGCGTGAGAATGTGAGTAAATTGTGAAATAAAGATAACAAATACAAATTTCTCAAGAGCAATAGGGCAGACACTAGTTTTGGGGATTTTATTTTTGGTGTAATGGAACTGCTGTAAAGTCAAATTATGGTTAGATTGTGTTTTTTATCCCCAGTTGAAGAAAATTGTGAGACAAGGAGAGATATAAAAAAGTCACTAATTGCACTTTAGTGTGTTGATCTAGTGACGTTAGCTATTTCTAGAGTCCCTGTATATAGGTTACTAAGAGTTGGGCAAACAGCGGGATACATTTTGATTGGTTTGAATCACTTTTTACAAGGCACGTGTGCTAAATGTAGCCTTTCTACATATTTTGTAACATGTTACCACCGATAGTACACACGTGCACTTCTAAATTTTAACTAAATTGCTCTGAAAACTCTGTCATCAAAAGCAAGTTAGTAAGATTGGTGCTCATAACCTCTTTGTTCGAAATATGTCAAATATCTAATTTGGATCAAAAATGTATGTCAAATCAGGCTGTTTGCCCAACTCTTAGTAAACTATATACAGAATCTCTAGCTATTTCACAAGGCCAACTAAATCTATAGGGACAAAGTCCTTTGTTCCTATAGATTTAGTTGGCCTTGCTATTTCATGTACTAATACGCGATCTGTAAAAACACATGGTAACTAGGTTATTTACAGGAAACTTTTAAAAGGACGGCGGCAATAAATAGGTTAAGGAGTCGAAAAAAGTATAAGTCTATGTAAATGTTTTGATCAGAATAACATTTACTATCTACAAAAAACTTTTACGAGGAAACATCATGACACCCTGTTTATGTATAAGAAAGCACAACAGTCATTCTCTTGCGGGAAAACGTCATAGCGTTTGTAGATGACATTTCTCGGTACCTAGTTTTTTGACAACTGTTGAATAGAGATATGAGAAATTAACAATCCGTCGATTGAGCTGGCGAACCCTCAAAACCAACATGTGGCACGAAATTGGAAACATACCATGGAAAACAGATAAAAAGCCCCACCTTTACATTGTCTCTAGAGGTGGTTATTTGATTGACATCATCTTTAAGCAATGATGGAACATAGATACGAAAGTTTTCATGCTAATTTTTTACCTGAAAACGTCAAGAAAGTAAAACTTTCAAGGATATTTTGAGTCTAGAAAGTTAACCGTTACACGAATAGTACAGTAATATTTTTTATTTTATACTGTCCGGAAAATACGACTTTACGTCATTAATTTGAGTCCGGAACGTGGAACATTAGGAAAGCGCTGCTAGGCAACTGCTGAATAATATGTTGGTGATACTGTAAGGCTATGTCAAATTCGAGGTTATCAGGTTAGGTTTTTTGTTAGTTCTGACACAGACTGACGCAAAACCTAACCTGCTAACCTCGAATTTGAAACTTACAGTGACACCAACATATTCATACGTTTGAATTTCCACAGCCGCCCCTTCTGGACTATTTCAATGAACATGTTGTATAAAACAGTATGAAATAAAACATTGTACGATACACGGCCGTAAAATATTATTAAATTACTCGTTTAGATATTTCAGACTCGACTCGTTCCTCGCCTCGTCCATAAACATCTAAACTCGTACTTTAATAAGTCATTTTCCGGCCTTATAACGTTTTCAAAATCTCGAGGTTATGAATCGGTTTTATGCTTTGTTACGGTCTTAAACTGACTTTACGACACCGCACCGGCTCATACATAAACGAAACGGCCGGCGCGTGTCGTAATGGACGAAATCGGGACGAAAGTTCTCCTAGGCCGCTACCCAGCCGCAACAAGATAGGCCGGCTAGACTTTCAGTGGAGTTGGGCGGGTTCTTAACGAGATTACCTAAGGGTAACGGCCAGAGGGTCGGTAAATAACGGTAAAATAAACAGGGCGCCACCAAGCCTGTCTTAACCCGAATAACCGGGCCTGGGCGGTTAGACGGGGCGAGAAGTACACAAATAACTATTTCGAGAAAGCCGACGACTCCCAAGCTGTAGCGACGAGTGTACCGACTTACCTTTGATGGCTCTAAACTGCTTTCCAGGTTTCACCTTACATTTATCTGCACAAAGTATATCTTAACCCTGAAAATTAGCATGCAAACGGCACAAAGAAAACAATAGGCAATTTAAACAAACCGGTATATTGGTCTGCGCACACATAAACAAACTTGGTAAACAAAAGGTCGAAAGGGTTTCCACAACAAACATTATTAAATACGTAAAAAGGGCTTTCACAGCAAACATTATTATTCAAATCGTAAACAAAGGTTTTCATAACTAAACGTCACGCACAAAACTGTAAATCAAGCGACACTGAGCAGTAATAATACGTTAACAAAAATTCTTAAATGAAGTGCTTAATTAGCACCCGGATTAGTGATTGAATTGGTGCATCTTAACTGTACTAAAGCAACTGCATAAACGAGAATTTGAATCGGTACGTTACTGTTACATTAACAGGAAATTGGTATCGAAAATTATCTAATTAAATTTACACAAATACTCTAACATCGCCTGATATATTGCGCTACAATGTAAATTGCTAAATAAGTCGGCAACTTTTAAATGGTGACGATAAAGCGGTAACTACATACAACACACACTGAATGATCTGACCTGTATTAGTTTCACCTGGCTCTACACTTCGGTACTGCAATGGGCTCGTCTAACAGCGTAGGGAAGGTCGCAAAGCTCACGGCTGCAGGTGCAAACGACACTACTAAGGAATCCCTCTCAGGACACGATATGCGGCCCAAAGGGGCGGCGAGGACTTGCATGAAGACGGTAAACAAGGCACGCTCTCGTTATAATCCCACTATGGCTGTGGTAAAGACGCCGACAAGGCACACGGTACTCGAAAGCGTCCATCAACAATCGGGTCAAATAACACCTACAACTTTCTCGCGGCCGAAACTGAAGTCTCTGCGAACTGCCTGACCGCGGGAGCACTTGATACGAAGATAGCCTTCTCGGCAACGGTACAAAAGTACAAATATAGTTTAATGGATTCGGGAAAACACTGTTACAGCACAAATGGACAAAAGACACGCCGCCATAACGGCACAAAAGGAAGGGACGGCGCCCCGCACAAGGCGAGACGCCGGCCGCCTTGGAATTACTCTGCAACGACTGACTTCTTCGACAACCCGAGATCGAAATCACCGAAACGACCGTTAAAAATCCCGCATCTGCCGATTTAACCCCCAAACGGGTGACTACGACGGCCAATAGCGAGGCGCCCAATAAAGCAAATAAGTGCCGGTGACAAAGACAGCCAATGGCGAGGCGCCCAATAAAACAAATAAGTGCCGGTGCCAAAGACAGCCAATGGCGAGGCGCCCCATAAAACAAATAAGTGCCGGTAACGAAGACAGCGCGAGACCTCGCAGTCACACCAACAGCGTAAATTCTAGAAGGTTCGGAAATCCTGCGAGCGTTAACACCCGATTGTCAAAGTACCAACAAAGGGGTGCCCCGGATGACGAGAAATACTGCGCTTGAGGCCAAATATGTGCAAAATCATTATTATGGAATTAGGCGATGAAGCCAAATAAGTAACTAAAAGGGTTTAACATACGGGCACGCTGCCCTAAAGCCTAGGTGGCTAATTAAAATACAAAATGACCTGACAGCTTTAGTTTGACTTAATTAGCGATTTCAGGTAACATTTTATACATACCATGTCATGAAAGTTATTCTACAGGACTCAGAAGCTTAAAAGTACATGGCGTTACAGCCTCGTACAAGATGGTTCTTCGTCCAGTAAAATTGAACTTTTATGACTTGATATGTAAATAACATGGCTGTTATTAAAAATCCAAATCAGAACGTGGCTTTTGCTCTACTTTATTTTTTATTGTGCCTTTAATCCAAGAAGCAGAACTTGTTTTTTGATAAGAAATAATTTTGATTAAAATTTATTATTATTTGGAAAATGGTAATAATCTTGACATTATGTAACAATTGCATCTACCGAACCCTTTACTTCTGGTGCACCTCTCTTGGAAGAATCCAGCCGGCGTCCATGAGCGTACATTAAAAATAAATGTAACGACCACTCAGCTACAAATCGTATAAAGAATGTGGTTTTCAAGCCAACGTCTGAAACGTTTTTCCAATAGAAAGGCATGCAAATGTAGCCTCTCATAATAAAATTGTAAGGAAGTACATGATAGCATAATAATTTGGACATATAGAAGAAAGAAATACGAACTGTAGCAATAGTTTCCTATTAGAATTTTTATTTATACTCGCATCTGCGAATTAATACGGTTATTTCTGATTTTCTATTCTTAGGTGCCACGTTTTGCATGTTCTCAGTTATCTCTAGGTTTCTAGTTCGCACTATTACTTTTCCACCACGCACGTTGGTTTTCTTTTGTCTCATAAAACACAATTATACAAGGCATAATTTAAATAGTGGAAAAGTTAACAACACGTGATTCTGTGGTAAACCTAGGCGATAGAGATTAAATTGTAAGGTATATAAAATTGTATCAAGGTTTAATTGCAGTTTTTAAGAGCATTGTAATAACGTTGCAGCGTTGCAAAATATTGAAAAACTACTGGCGGTAAAATTTTGCACAAAAAATAACTGCAGTGCATGTGCATATCGGTTGTACACACAATATTTGATTTAACTATTTTTTACTTCCCTCGTCTAAGCGACGAAGAAAGTATTGTAATCGCGAAAAAATCACGGTTCGAGATTTCTTCAGATATTCACGTTTCAGGGTCCCTAGATGACGAAAATCGGGTTTTCACAATTCCGTCTGTCTGTCTGTGTCTGTCTGTCTGTCGGCGGTCTAATTCAAAAACTATTTGTTCGAGGTCGATGATATTTTGCAAGCAGATTATTTATATGTCTACCTGGCATGAAACAGAAAAAAAATCAAACAAATACATACAGGGTGTGCACCTTAAAAAATGAAATATTGTTTATTTTTGCGTTAACTGAGAAATAGATAAAAGTGATCATTTGCAGGCTTTACACTTGACAAAAATGAGACCCTACAGATACATGGTAATTGTTGTAAAAAACAAAAATGGGCAAGAATAACCTGTTGAATGTAATACAGTTGCTTCGCGGCGATATGAAGCAGAGCTCAGTGGCAGCATGCGATCGGCCTCTTCTTTGCGAGGAGCTTTTAGCATTAACACCCCACGTTAATCGAATAGCAGTGACGTGACACAAAATGTTTATGTTTGTTGGAGTTGGTGGGGTTTAAACCCAGATTTTCTGGCCCAGAATCAGAGGACCGCTGAGTCACCTTCACTGTTATTATTAAAGATTCCTAAATACAGGTAAATTATAAAACCTCGTAACATAGCAATTAATATTTATTTAAGAAACTCTCTTGGGAATTCACTCCGTAATTGATTATTAAGGTGTTTGAACGGCGAGTTACTAAAATATATGAGTGGCAATTTTAGAAATTAGATTTTAAAACTTTTTCGTATTTAGTAATGCACCAAATTTATTTATAATTTGAGCTTCAAGTAATAATCATTGCAATCCTCTGCTTTTATAATTAGCATTGTACTTAGTTTTCTATTTTTATTCAATTTCCTTGCGTTTTACTTTACCTTCTATTACAATTTTCATAATTATAATTCAAAAATTATAGATGAATATTTAGTTTGAACATAAATGGACGAATACTTTCAGATTCTACATTCAGAAGATTTTTAGGAAACGCTAAGTTTTTTCTCAAGCCGGGAAAGTATCTTCGAATAGGAAGGAGTCTTCTGATAACTATTATTATTATTCGATTATACTAAGACAGTCTTCTGATATTGTTACTGAATAAACCCCCAATAATAATAAGGCCGTTTCTATTCAGAATTACTATTCATCGGGACATGCTTACGCATACTCACTGTTTGCCCCGAAAAATAGAATTGAGTTCTAAACATCAGGCCATTGTAACATAACCTAAAAATAGACACGGTCTATTAATAATTTCTACAGTTGGTACTTTCATATTATCTTTGTATCTGACATGCACTTTCTGCTGAAGTTTATATTTACAACTTTTAAGTTATGAAAAAGTGTACAAAGGGCTTTCAGCTAAATAACTTAAATAGTTTTACTTATACTTGAGATTAGAACTATTACAATTGCGATTTGAATATTTGCCATGCGCTCTTTGGGACACCCGCTCCCTAAGACACATGTCTTCATAATCCCTTAAACGGTGCTTTTAATGTAGTATAGTATGGCCTTTATCAAATTATGTTATACACATTATCGCGCCATATGTGCGACGACTTGGGCTAAAAGCAATGTGCAAAGAAAGCAGGAACTAATAATAATGAAGTCTAGACGGAGAAAATCGGTATAAAATCGAGTTAGTGGAGAGTACGAAGGGGGCAAGCAACGTCGATAATATTGAATTTCAGATTTAAAAGTTCGAAGAAATAGAACTTTGCTTCCGCATTTTTCGATAATTTAAACAACATTGACCGGACTGAGATTCGAATTTGCGACCTCAGTCCACGAGTACTGTCAATAAGTCACTTAAGTAACCACTTAACGTCTATAACTGGTAACGTGACTAGAAATCGACCAATACATACAAAAAAAAAGATCAATCGCGCCCATAAGCGGTTCAGTTCTTTGCATTAATATTTCACACAAAATGGCGCAAACATCGTCTTGGTAAGTTATGTCATTCGCGAGTTACCATGTTTATAGCCATCCAGAATGACATACTCGTCCTTTATAATTTTTCTTTAAGTCCATAGCGGTTATTGTCTTAGTCTCTATAAGATCTTTCAATTTTGAGTTGGTCGCAATTGATTGAGCGGTTACCAATATAATTTTAAATTTGCAGAAATGGTGGTGTTCGAAAGCAATATTTACTTCGGTAGATGGCGCCGAAGTAGTAATCTGTTTATTTTAAGAGAACTACACAGAAACAACGTTTAAATAAGGCGTTTTAAATAAATTTGCGTAAAAATTTAATAGTTGTAGAAATACTAATTTCCAGAAACGTGCTATGAGATTCAATAGCTCTTATATTAATTTTGATCTAAGGTTTGATTGCGCAAAAACTGAAGTAATTAAGTTGAAATGCAGGGGTGAAGGTGATAATCCATAGTCGTTTAATGCACAGATTTGTGACACCACTTTACATGGTGCAGAACATCAAATATATACAAACTAGTTACCATATTAACTAATGTCAAACTAGATGCGGATATTTATAAGGCTCCCAACAAAAACTGAAGTATACAAAGCAGCAGCCACAACAACACTTTTGCATGGCTTAGAGACCTGATGCCTGTATAGACGTCATATTAAGATAATCAATTTCACATAAAATGCTCAAGATGAATCATGCACGTTAAGTGGCAGCACTATTTAAGTAACACCAACATAAGTACTAGGATACCACAGATGTCTGGTATTCCGGATTTCGAAACAGATGTTGTATGCCAAATTGCTTTGTGGGGTTCGCAAAGTTGGTAGATAAATGCTAAGATATAAGAGTAACTTAAAGAGGCATATCACAAAATGCAACATTTTTCCAAATACAAAGAACAAAGAATGTGATATCACATTCCTTGTTCTTGCGGCTCGAGTTACATTGGACGGACTAGTTGTTCCATTGATCTAAATCAGCCGTAGCTGAGCATACATTTACAAATGGTCACACCTTAGAATTTGAGCATGCCAGAGTACTTACCAGAATACCTCACTACTTTCCACGAGTGATACGTGAAGCCGTAGAAATAGAAAAACGTTCAACTAATATAAACAGGGAAGATGGTGCTTAGTAAAACATGGAAACTTGTGATACACGATCTAAAGCATTACTGCCACTGTACGTCATACGGCCACGCCCCACGTATTATGCTGCACTTGAATAAGCAATCAGTGTTACGTCGCTCCGAGCGGCTGGCGTAGAGCACTATAAATAGCTCCACGCCGATCTTCAGTTCTTAGCGTGACTTTTACTCTGATGATGCAAGGTTTTGCGAAATGTTAGTTGATATGGGTGCACAAACAGCAACAAGGCCAAATCTGCCTAAATATTCTCGTTCTCAAGGTACTCAAAGAACACGAGCCACTAAGAGCATGGCCATCGCATGCAACCGAGTAAAACACACGGACCTTCTAAAAAGGATTAGACCGGAGCGATATTGAAATAATTAAGAATATATACTGGCAACAAACAGTTGTTGTTAGAGTTGAAGCTACTACTACTAAACCCACGGTTGTCGAGAATGGAGTACGTCCAGGATGTGTTCTTTCTTCCTTGTTATTCAACTTAGGATCAACGGTAGAGTATTGAACAACATACGATACGCTGATGACACGGCTATAATTGCTGACAGTCCTGAAGTGTTACAACGGTTGATCAATAAGTAACCGATACTGGAGACAACCTACGACAAAAGATTAACACTGAAAAAAAGGTTATGATAGTAAGCAGAATACGACCACCTCAGCCGCACATACAAATCTACGGGAAAATATTGAAGTAGTACAAAAATTCAAATACACCGTGGAAGCTGGATCACCGAAGATTTGGACCCGGAGGTTGAGATTCGTAGCCCACGCTACCTTCAATAACATAAAACCAGTACTAAGAAACACAGGCCTAAGCTCTCTTGAGATTTGTGAAGAGCTATGTGTACTCGGTGTTGTTGTATGGTTGTGAAACATGGATATTATAAGTGAACACCATGAATCGATTAGAGGCTTTTGAAATGTGAGTGTTCTGTAGGCTTCTACCAATACCGTGGAAAGATCATACCACCAACGAAGAAGTTTTGCGGCGTATGCGCCAAGACCGGCAACTATTCCTAAATATTAAACAAAGAAAAACATCATATTTAGGGCACGTATTCCGCAGTATCATATATGATCTCCCAAGACTAATAATGAAAGGCAAAATCGGCGCAGTAGTATGGGGCGAAGAAAATACTCCTAGCTGAAAAACATCAGGGATTGGACTGGTCTAGATACCCATTCCTTATTTAGAGTATCAACAGAGCGAACAGGGTTTGCCATGATTGTTTCCAACCTTCATTAAATGGAGATGAAACCTACTAAATGGGTTTCATCTTACTTCAACAGACAAAGTTCTATATTCTTGTTGAATTCAATTGCAAGGTCGTAGTATGTCGTCACGTCTGAATTTTTGTATATGGCTTGAAATTTTACTATTCTATCAAGAACAGTTGCTGAATATGATTCAGGGACTATTTGTTCTGGCCGAGACGACTTTTCTTCAGTAAAAAATGAGGAACTTGGTTCATGTTATTAGAGTTTGAATGTTATTGCTCTTCAAGTATTGTCATCAAATTGTTTTTGTTCGAAGGTAAACTCATTGAATGAGGTACTGCAAAAAATTCGTATTAGTTAGGCATTTTTGTAAATCAATGTCATCAATGAACGATCTGCCTTCAACTGTATTATGGTGTCTTGACAACTTTGCACTCACAGACTACAACTGTCTGATTGAGTTCGCCTTTCTTTAAAAGTATTGTACATTCTTGATGTGTACTTTTGAATGCATTCAGAAAAAACCATCTTGGTTGAGATGTTGATGAGTTCTTTTCCATCATCCATACGTTATGTGATTAGGCAATGTGATGTTAGAATTGTAAATCTGTTGCGCATATTTCTTTTAGCGTGTTGATTTGCATGCTGTTAAGTGATGATGTTTGGTCCGTTTTTGATCTGTGATTCTCAACGCTTTTTTTTGCTTTAGAGAACCTTGATAGTTTAGAGGAGGCTAAGAAAAATCGTGTCAGAGCATGTTTTCTTTGAGCGGTGTTAACCAGAACGTCAAGTATTGTCATTGCTCTGGTTTTTTTTGTTAGAGCGCCTCATCCGAACCTAAAGAACAAAATGGTAATTTGTCCCAGGGACTAGGATAAAATTGTTAATCAAAATACACCACTGTTAGATCGTCAAAGTTTCTCTAAAACATTTTGGCTGCAACATGTTTCTGTTCAGATAAAATTGTGTTGACAATTTATCCAAAGAGAAATGTTGGTTTTTACATTGAACTGTACGATGTAACAATAAATTAGATTTCCATCGATTGCCAACACAAGAATTTTAAAAATTGCGTTGGAAAAAAATTCTATACAACATTGCTTGTGGCATCTGGAACTACAAGGAAATGTCAACATAGAAATTCATTTCATGTCACTTACCTCAAGTAAGATGTATAAAAAAGTCGAACTATGATGTTTCTGTGTGGCATCCGGCCTTTGTCAAAGTTATAGAAACACTTTTAATGGCAGTTTAGCTTTAGTGGTGATATACTTTCAGTTCGTCTGAAAAACGAAGGAAGTATTGTAATTACGAAAAAATCACCTTCCGAGATTTTTTCAGATCTTCACGTTTCAAGGTCCCTAGATGACGAAAAAGAGGTTTTCTCAACTCCGTCTGTCTGCCTGCCTGTCTGTCTGTCTGTCTGTCGGTCCGTCCGTCCGTCCGTCCGTCTGTCTGTCTGTTGGCAGTATAGCTCAAAAACTATTTGTCGGAGGAAGGCGATATTTTGCCTCATCTACCTCGCATGCAACCGGTACAATTTCATACAAATATATACAAAGTGAGCACCTTAAAATAATACAATGTTGTTTATTTTTGTGTTAATTTTAAAATAAAAAGAAGTACTAACTTTCACATAGGTCAGGCTTTACATTTGGTGAAAATAAGATTAGGATCGAGCATCCTGCAGCGCTGCAGATGCGGCGGGTTTAAACCCCAGCGTGACACATTTTTTTTTATTTGAAAATGTATTTAATTTATTAGAAACGTGAAGATATTTGTCTCCTAACTTAATTTGATTTTTAAAATTATTTAGTGCCACAATGTTGACGAGGGAAGTTCTGTAAAGCCTTTTACAGATTTTTTATTAGAATATTTCAGTAGACTTATTCTGTTATCCAAGCTACAGTTATTATTCTAACCACTACCAAGTCATGTTCAGCAACACAGTATACTGTACATAACTTAGCATTCAACATCTACTCTAGTCTAGAGTGTTCGTGAATGCTATATATGTCCGTTCATTTCACTGAAATATTTATCATGTCTAAATTAACTATATGAAAAATCCGTTCATGGGAAAAGCCCACTGGCTTTTTCGGCTCAATTTGGCGATTTGCCAATATCATATTCTTAACAGCATCAGTATCTTCAGGCATCGTTAGTGAAGTTGGTCGTCCCGGTCTTTTTCTTCGTTTATGTTTGTGTTACCTCTTATAACGGTGTAACCCAATTTCTATGTCGGCAAAAAGGCGCCGTGCATCTTCCAAGGTATTTAACACATCTTCCTTAATTTATTTTTAACTGTAGATTAATAATCACTATGTAATCCTCAACTTAACGTTATTTCACTGACATATTTTTATAAAAACTATTTATTCCAGAAAACGTTTTGCCAAATTCTCACGATAATAGCGTTTTAGGACATCTATAGAGTTAGATTATATATTTCTCAAAATTTTACGCAATTGTTAGCTATTCATACTGATAGTCTAGCAAAATCAACTGAATGATTTTAGGAAAATCTTCTAATATAACATTTCATAGCTACATTAAAACGTAAATTTTAGGAAAATAAATATTTAACTTATACGTGTTTGTTTAAAACTGCTATCAAAACAAACGATGTAGTACTTTGCCCATTAAAAGATTATCTAAACACTCTTATTGGATATGATTTTAGGGAAACATAAATCAAGAATTTTATCTAATGGTTTTATAGAAATGTTGGTTTGATATTTATAGATCAGATTTTAATAATAAACTTTGATGGTAATTAACTGCAAAGCTACAATATGTAATTACATTGAAACGATTTGACATTTACATAAAATTGTAAAAATATCTCTATTATTACTAATTAGTACTAATCAGCGAAGTCCTTAGACAGTTGCGCAATACTATTTTAATAAGTACCTTCTGAGATATGGTTGCGATCAAACCTCGACCAGAGGTGTTCTTGCGCAACAACTAAGCCATTAACAGAACGACTAAATTGATATGACTCGGTTGCATTAAGACGAAGAGTTAAGGGTCCTAACTGAAGATCAAATTTTAAAATGAGACCGGAAAATAAAAACTAGAATACCTCGGTAAAGTAATGATTAACGAGCATACGCATCATCACCTGCAGATCATCGTCCAAGGTTACGTTGAAAAACAAAGATCCTCTGGCAAAGGTTGAAATTCCTAAGTCATCAACCTGAGAAAATAGTTTATCATAATCTGCACGCCGATTTTTCGGATTGCAACGAATACAGTTTGCGTCGCCCTGTTCACATCCGGATGTAATAAAAAAACAGAAGAAAAATAAATACTGCAACAATTGAATATTCTTAATATTTGAAATAAAAAATAATATTTTAACTTCTAATACAATTTTTGAATAAATATCAATGTAAAGTGTAGGTTATTTTAAACTGAAAATCTTATAGACTTATACTCGTACTTACGTAGTTGAAGCTTCTACCAAATGTTAAATTTCGATTTTTACTTTTCTGTGTTACTATCATCATCAATATGTATTTAGAATGTGAGTAAGAACGAATATGTGACATGGAAAATTTTTGTATTGGTCACCTGTGCTTGTTTTCGAATTTTAGCATCTAAGTACAACCGTTTGGCAAAGTGTCAAACTGCATTTTTGATACGTTAGGCCACCTGTAACATTTGGCACTAATGTAAAGAAAATAATCAGTTTAAAGATCCTTGAAATTGTTTTCGATATAATGATGGTTATGTACCCGTCAAGGTAAGAGCTAATAAAATCTAACTACGGAGTCTCACAGTTAAATACTTGAATAAACATTCACATCAATGGTAAACTAACCGAGAAAGTTTCTTTTCAATTATTATAAGAAATTAATGAAAACATGTATTTCAAACTGCGCTAAACACTTCCAGATCAGTGTTATAACTTCTTGAACTAGAATACGAGGTTTGTTCGGTAACTATTAGACCAATAACATCATCTCCAAATCATTCTACTATTGCAATTAAAGTTGGGGGTTTATTAGAGGGGATGTTAATGTACGGACTAACCCAGTCGCATCAACCACAAGTAGTAGTGGTATGAGGCATTTCAGAATTCTTCACTATGACCGAGCGTTTTGATCAACGAATTAGCATCAAAAATTTTCAGATACAATGAATAATGGGTATACGGCTATGACCTTGATGCAAAAACCCAATTTTCTTAGTGGAAAATGCCAGAAAAAACAAATCCAAAGAAAGCGCATCAAAATCGGAAGCTCAAGACAAGACTCACTGCTTTCCTTGGCCACCAGAAGGTCAGATGGTGGATGAGGAATACTACTTGGGAGTTTTGAGCAACGAATTAGAATTAAAATGTTTCAGATCCAATGAATAATGGGTGTACGGTTATGACCTTGATGCCAGAACCCAATCTTCTCAGTGGAAAATGACAGAAAAAAACAAAGCCAAAGAAAGCGCATCAAAATCGGAAACTCAAGACAATCCTCACTGCTTTCCTTGGTGCCCAGAAAATCATATGGTGGACCAGGAATACTACTTGGGAATTTTGAGCAACGAATTAGCATTAAAATGTTTCAGATCCAATGAATAATGTGTGTACGGTTATGACCTTGATGCCAAAACCCAATCTTCTCAGTGGAAAATGCCAGAAAAAAAGCCAAATAAAGCGCATCAAAATCGGAAGCTCAAGACAAGACTCACTGCTTTCCTTGGCCACCAACAGTTCAGTTGGTGGACGAGGAATACTACTTGGAAGTTTTGAGGCGATAAAGAGATTCAATGAGGAGAAAGTGACTTTATCTCTGGGTATAAGCGGGAACTGGCAGCGCATCCGCCCACCCATATGATCTTATTCAGAATGTTTTGCCAAATATCATTACTCAAGTCCGTTGCTCTTGTCATCGCTTCCTGCGATTTGTGGTTGTCAACAAAATTTAAATCGTTCTTGAGGAGGAATAGATCTGAGGATGTATAGCGGATTAGGAAGAACGCGACGAAGCAGTGTTGTGTAAGAATTCCTAGTTTAATAATTGAGCTTAGAACGTCTCTTCAGTTTCAAGTATTTCTTCTCTTCGTTTACACACAACTGATTAATTTGATCAATAAAATGCGATAAGACTCTTGAATTTAAATACAACACGGCTTTACTGAAAACACCCTTTGTTATTATGTATTAAATTGCTAGGAAGAAATGGTTACTGGGATGTTTGCTACAGAGCATCTTTGTAGATAATATTATTAGTATATCCATTACAACCTTTTCTTCTTCTTTTTCTTAATCAAGTGCACAATCTCTTAAATCGCCTACTGGACTGTACTATACAAATCAGTTTTGTGACTAAGCTACTCGTTTCACTGTCATTTTAAAGTACGTCTGCCTCTTCGGCACACTAACCCTCTATTTATATCTTGTCCGTGTATAGTGAGCCAAGCTAAAATCGTTAAGCTGTATTATTCTCATTCTCATAAGAACTGCGCGTGACATCTCCATGCGCATTTAATTTTTTGAATCCAGTGACATCTGTTATTAATTTATTCTAAAGTTGTCTGAGCTTTGTATGAGTAGATTTTCACTAATCCTAATTGTTTCTTTTTGGAAACATGTATTTATCACCGTACAGTCTATCTGATTATGTATTGTTTGCTTGTTTGTTTGTTAATGGACAAGATCTAGGCATGCATAGTACCAGGTACCTTAGACACCGACTGCTTTGGTCATATGGTCAAAGTACTACTTAGAATTTTGCCGAAACTAAGGAGTTACAACCTTAGCAAGGCATCTTTCACATGCTGCATATCGTAGTAACATGGGACCTACGGCTTTACATCACTTCCGAATGATGGCATTCTGTAAAGGTTTTCATCCGCATTTTTTTCTTTTTAAAACCCTCACCGGGACCGTGGATCAAACTCGCGACCTTAAATCAATAGTCAGAATGCTTAACCTCTGAGCTACCGACCCCGGCTGATTATGTATTACTATACGATTTGGAGTTTCTGCGGTTGATTGCCATGTATGTAGGTGATGACTTGGAAGTGGTTCGAGCCATGTGTTTATTAAGATTAAGTATTGTCTTTGACAAAATTGCATTAATACTTCTTTCCTGTCGTTCGAAATACTCAGGCAAAAATCTACTGCTACATTTCAATGCTTTTTTTCCGAAAATGATATAAAATTATATTTATCAATTTCAGAACTTCCTCTCATCGTCATCTTCCTTTATTTTTCTCTCCTTTGGTTCAGATCTTCTGCAGTTGTTATTGATTCATGATAGGAGCTTTTAGTAATACGTTATAGTTAACCGGTCTAACGAATTGGGGAACAGTCTCTACCTCTGTGTCCCTCAACATTCCCCAATACTTTTAGTTCTTTAAGATTTTCGGCTGAAGTCTTGGGATATGTCCAAAACACCCTAGAACGTGCTGCAAACAGATGGAAGATAGCTTTGTACTTTTCAGCTGCTAGGAGGATAGAGATGCTCGTACGATATTTGGCCCACGAATGCGCAGCATATACCTCCAACACCACATCTCAATACCATCAATTTTTTACGTTCTGATAAACATAGAATCTAAGTTTCTGCACCACATAGAAAGATGAAGAAAATTGGAGTCTCATTTTTATGGTTGTTGCTAATAAATCGATTTTGCCAACTTTGCGCTTTTGACCATGTTTATTTTTCAGCAAAATTCTGTTTCATAACTTCCATTATTCTTTATCCGTTGTTGTAAACGTATCTTAAATTGTATATCTTATTTCCAGTCGATTTTCCAGATCCATTTACCTAGATTCCTTCTCATGGCATATTCTCCATATACAGGGTGACTTTGATAGTTGTGCAGATATTTTAATAGGTGATAGTACACATTAAAAGAATGCAAAATAACTCAACTTGTCTATATACAAAGTTGCTTATTTCAGACGCTAGAGGGCTTTGAAAATGATTAGCTTTTTTAATTTTTTTCAAATAAGTCGAAAAATCTTTGATAGACTTTATTCATTTTTTTGGCCATGCGTTTGTACCAGTAAACTACAGGAGTAAAGTGTTGTTAGTTTACTGAGTGTATTCGCATCAGTGTTGTGTTAGTCTCGTGGAGGCGAATGAGATGTACGAGTTGTTTTGGTGCTCCCATGTTCAACAGGATCTGCTATAATTTTGTCCAGCTCACAGTGACAGGCTGTTTGATAGTCTATGAGTTGCCTTAAATTTAAAATTTCCTCAATTGCTCCTCTGGCTTTGACACACCCTACTTGTACTTTAGGTATTTATCTAGTAGTCCAGGTAAGACTTGATCCGGCGTTGGATTAATTTTAGCAGGATTTGGCTGGCATGTTAGAGAAGGGCAATAGGACGGTAATTGCTACATTTAGTTGTGGACGTTTTCTTATGGATGGAGTTGAGTACTGATGTGCGCCAAGCTCTCGGTCATGTACCCATTTTGCAGACTTGATTGCAGAGGTTGGCTATAAGCTTCGTTCCATGTTCGCCTAATTGCTGTAAGTGCTCACCAAATAGTCCATCATACCCTGAAGACTTGCGCTTCTTCAAGGAATAACTTCTGCCATCTTCGATATGAGTATTCCAGGTTTGAGATCATTTTCCGCAATATTGATTAAAACCGCCTTGTCGGTCATTTCGGTCTTCTTATATATCTCGCCGTAAAAAGTCTTCCACACCTAT
Organism: Agriotes lineatus; assembly: GCA_940337035.1. Classification (NCBI taxonomy): domain Eukaryota; kingdom Metazoa; phylum Arthropoda; class Insecta; order Coleoptera; family Elateridae; genus Agriotes; species Agriotes lineatus. The sequence continues at coordinate 121,432 of CALNHX010001789.1, read as the reverse complement.
AAGACTTTCTGAATTTCATTAATTTTGTCCCCAATGCTCTAGTTCTTACGTTTAAAGTCTCTAGTAAATGTATTCACTTTTCGAAACAGATCACGTGACTCATTGTGCACATATCTAGTTTTATATATCTTCAAAAAGTTTTGTCTCTGCCCTGCATGCTGGCGTTCTTTCTGCGATTTTTTTAACGTTGTTCCTAGGAGTTTCTATGCCATCAGAAGAAGCTATGTTAGTAAAAAGTGCCGCACTTATATTGTTCTAAAGCGCTTTTACAGTGTAGGTTTTCGTATGTCTTTGAATCGTAACTTGAAATCCATTGCAAAAGTTGATAGTCATTCCCACAGTCTACTTCTAGATATGTTGGGGAGCTAATAAATGATGTTTTCTATCGTAAATGTATCATTAAGAAGTCAATCTGCTTTCGGTGTTGTAAGCAGAATTCCTAAACGCTCTAATCTTTCATTTCTCTCGTCCAATTAATATTTTCCAAGCATATATCTCAGGTGATGGTCATGATTTTGACTGCCTCCTATTTTGACGTTGAAATCACCTCATAAGATGAATTCAAATACACAGTGATTACGCATATTAGTAGATTGTTGACCGCTGACAGCGGTATTATGTTGCACTTCCATTTTTGATGTAAGGTGGGTTGTGTATCTTCTGTTTTTGTTGATTGTGGAACATCGTCTTGTGTGTTATGCATTTCATCTGGTACCTAATAGTTGCACTATCGATTTCGATAAGGTTGCTTGCTCCTACCAAATTGTACTTATTGTAGCTCTGTGAGTGGGCAGATTGTTCTGTTTTTGCAGTTAAAGGTCGAAAGACTGCTGCGCGTGTTGTTATTTCTGGAATCCATTTTCCACTAGGTGTCAGTTTCTTACCGGTGTTATCGTCAGCGTTAGTACTATTATTATTAGGAAGTCAATCTAGTTTCTATGTTGTAAATAGAATTTGTAAACGCCCTCCTCTGTAATTTTTCTCGCCCAATCAGTATTTTCCAAGCATATATCTCAGGCGATGGTGGTCTTGACTGTCTTCTATTTTGGCGTTGACATCAGCCAATACGGTGAATGCACTTGCACAATGATTATGCACATTGGTAGATTATTGACCGCTGTAAGCGGTATTATGTTACACTCTCCTTTGGAGTGAAGTGGGTTATATATCTTCGCTATCTGCTGATTATGGAACGCCGTCTTGTTTGTTCATGCTTTTCAGCTGGTACTTGACTGGTTGTATTTCGCTTTCGATAATCAGCCGAAGTGCGGCCTTGCGGTGTGTATAAACTATCACTGTGCAGTTTTCACTTTCAAAGTGATCTTGATCTTGGCACAACACTACTTAACACCCCGACATATTTTAACAGCTTCACTTAGACTTTCATCAACTTCGACTCGTGTTATTTGATACCAGTACAGATTAAATGTTATTCATTTTTACTATCGATGTTTTTTCTTCAATATCTCCAAAAGCTTCGACTATTAGACTCTCGAATGCTATCTTGAAGTCGATGAAATAAGTATGAATGTTACTGTTTATGTCCAGACACCTCTACATTATTACATTCATTTCGAAAAATGCCTCCTTAGTTTCTGTTCACTTCCTAAAACCCATCTCCCCATCTGAGTATCACTGATACTCCATTTATATAAAGATTCGATTGTGCATTATCTTCAAAAAGATCTTTAAGGTATGGCTCGTAAGAGTATCTTCACCAATGAGCTTTAAGAGTTCTGCAGGCACATTATTAGGTTCTACTACTTTCTCCGATTTAGCATTTTTAATCGCATTCTGCTTCTCTTAATATCTTTGGACCTGTATACCCCATGTCAGAGATTGCTATTTCTTCACCATCATCGCTAAAAAGTTCTCGAATATATTCTGTTCATCGCAGAAGTTTTTGGGTTAGATCGGTGACCACCTCTCGATTTTTATTTACCAAAACGTCAGGTTGCCCAAACTTCTTCTTACCAGTCATTTCTCAAATTTTTTATGTACGTTGAAACTATCCTACTTACTCTGACAGGCTTCAATCTCACGATATATATCCAGTAACCATCTTGCATCTGCCTGTTTTACTTTAGGTCTGATATCAGAACTAATGATTTTATAGGTTTGCATATCTTTATTTTTGTGTTCTCGTCTTGATTCCATCAGGTCACCAATTCTTTTCTGTTTACCACTGTAGTTTTTAATGCTGCTCTACTCACCTCCAAGAGTAACGTTAGAATCTTCTGCCATTTTTTAAATCTCCCGACTCATTATCATTAACACTTTGGCTTAGTTTGCTTAATTCGTAATTTCTGTTTTTCTTAACTTTTTCATAATCGTCTTTGTTTTTCTACTTTCGGGTGATCGTTCTTCCGATTGTTGCTTTCTCTGGTATTTTATTCAATTTTATGTTCATCACCGCTATAACGGGATTATGGTCCGATGCTTTTACTAATTGGATAGCATTTCTAAATCTTCTACGTATTACAATATAGTCCATCGGGTTTCGAATTATAGCCTGGATTCCATCAGATGGTGCTCTCCAAGCGTAGAGACGTCGAGGAGGCAATTTGATAGACGGTGTTGGTTATTATCACTTCCAATTTTTGACAAAACTCGACCAGTTTGTCTCCACGTTCGTTACGAATGCCCAGTCAAAATTTACCAACACAGCCACGTACTTCATCGCGATGAAACCCTGATGTTTTGTTTTATAGATGTGTAACTTGATCTAGATCTTCGTAACAGATTTCCATTTCTTGTTCATGTTTATCAGCCGTAGGTGTATGAACCTGAAAAACATTTACTGGGACCTTGCTTAAGGCAAATTTCAATAAAACTAGTTGGTCTGCATATGGTAGAATTCTGGATACTATGAGTTCCGCTGTTTTATCAACAATGCTATTCCATCTATGAAAAGTACTATCATTTCCTGAAAAGTACATCCTGCCATTTATAGCATTTTTCCACATCCTGTCCACTGAACGTCACTTAAACCAAGTATACTAATGTGAAGTCTTTCCATTTCTAATATGACACTATGTATGTAGTATTCCTGCTGAGCAAAAACTGCGAACGTTCCATATTGCACTAGCACCATTCAAAACATTCCCCTCTGAGAGCCGAATAGGGAAATTGAGACTCTAAAATATTTTGAATTGAACAATGACATGAGAAGTGATCCTTATCAGATCTTTAAACCAGTGATTTTCTCTTGCCTTCTGAATTATTATACAGCTGACTACTATATGGGCTTCGACCACCTTTGGGGCAATTTTTTTCAACCCTAGGGCAAAAGAGTGCCCCCTTGTTAGTTCAACCCCCAAGCTGTTGGCCTTTAAGAGAAAAATGCTTATACCGAAATTCATTCGGCCATCTTGTCATTTTTATGTAGAGGTGCCATTAAGTTCGCCATTCGAAAGTTGTGTCATGTGCTAGTTTTACCCACCATATCTGGTGAGCATCCCCTATTCCGCTACTTTGGGAGGCGCCCGATGGGGGACTAACAATCCCACACGGGGGATGTTGCATCAGAACTTAAATATTCCAGGTCCAAGGCCCAAACCTGTGATAAACCGTCTTTCTTTCTATAGCTTTCTATGGCTTTCTGCAGTTGAAGCGTAAACATGAATGATGTTAACTTTATCTTAGAGAATGTTAGAGAACATTACAATCCCAAATGGTTTAAATTTTGAGGACACCAACACTGTAACACCCTATTGGATTTTTGTGTTATTGTTACTAGAGTGAAATATCACAGACCCAACATTTATTTTAGCTTTCAGATATTAAAATCTGATCCCCTGTAACAGTGATAGTGTATAACTTTAAAAATTTTAAGGTAATTGATCACGCTTTTGAAACGTAAATTAAAAAATCTGGTGTGATACACTCACACAACTTCCTTTTACAGTGATCTTATAATTAGTCAAAAATTTCATTTTTAATTTTTAACCATTTGTTAAAAATTTTCAAAAATTACAAATTCTACAAAAACGGTACAAAATCGAGTGTTAGTTGAAGAGACAAATTTTCTCTAGAATTTTAAGGTGAATTCAAAAATGTAATAATATACCGGGTGTTTTATTTAAAATAGGAGTTAATAAAAAAAATAGAAAAAAAACAAAAGAAACCCACTTTAGAAGTATTCAACTGAAAAATCACCTATCTCACATCAATACACATTAAAAATGTAAGAACAATGTAAAGTTTAAAAAAAATCGTTAAGAGCCGTTTTTGAATAAATCGAAAAAAACTGAAAAATCACAAGAGTAAACACCTACTTCCGGTTATGCGATTTTCTTCAAAAGCTTGCTGTCTCATCTACATAGTACACAAAACTTATATATGAAGTTTCAATGCCATACCTCTTTTCGTTTTTGAGATATTCTGTTCACAGACACACACACAGACAGACAGACACACAGACAGACAGACAGACCAATGAAAAAAAATATGTTTTTTGAGATCAGGGGACTCTAAAACGTGAAGATCTGTTGAAAACTCAATTTCGAATTTTTGGGGTGAATCCAATACTTCCGTTATAGTAGTAAAAGGAAGTAAAAATCTACTTGAGCTACATGTGATGTATGACGTATGACGACAACACGTAAAATGAAAAGCATTTACTTCAATGTCCATAAAAGCTTTTATTTTAACTTTTATTTTATCAGCAAATCAAAACGAAAATGTAGTTCCGTTGAATATTTTATTTATCTTATAAATTATTCCCTATTTCCCGGCTAATGCGTTTATATAATGTTTATCGATCGTTTGTACTTATATGCCCTTGCAAATTAAATATGTTTATGTATGCTCGTATTTGTCCAACCACCTATCTACGCCGTACTGCAGTAGTTTTATTTTCAACTGATATTACATTAGATTTAGAGATTCAGTATGTAAATATCTAATGAATCTGTTTTTAATAAACGTTAAAACGGCTAAATGCGTCATAAAACATTCATACAATCGATTACTATTACAAAAAATTAAAGTAACAAAGTTAAAAATCCAAAATCTTCCACGAGATTTGTTAATACCGACTTGTAAGTTATTTTTATCCAGATGTGGGTTTGCCAAACCACTACAAAAGAAATTTAATGTAACATAATGGGCCTTGTTCGCATCATTGTCAACAACTGTGTTGCCAACGTTTGTTTACGATTCTTTCTAATTCGAACTTCTAGATCTTCCTATTCTTTTGTGATGCAGCTGCAAAAGCTGAAGGCGATGGTTGTGATTATGAAATCCGGATTATAAATTAACTAATGCTATACATGTATTGACTTCTTTTTTTTAATTAATAAGAATCCTAATTTAAATCATCTAAGTTAAATTCAGCTTTTGTCTAATATTTAGTTTTAATAATAAATCAATTTAGAAAATGCTGGATAGAAGACTTAGAGCTTATACGGATACACTTGATGCCCATTAGCATCATTATCTGTTCTGTTTTAAGATTAAGGTGGCCTACTTCCAATTCAAATTTTCCATCGTAATCTGGGTTTGCTTCTATTTCGGGTTAAGGAAAGATTTATATGAACTTAATATAGTCAAAGCGTCAGCTTGGTCGAGTGGTCAAGAAAATCGGTTGCGGTGCCGAAGGTTAAAGGTTCCATCCTCACACCTGGCCTCTCTTGAAACTACAATGCGACGTAGTTTCTGTTCTGGGAGGAGACTTGAAACCCAAGCAGAATAATTTTTCTACACAACCGACATTTAGTTCAACATATTCAGATATTATTGTAACTATCACTCGACGACTGGATTGGATAACGTACTATTAGTACATTGGTATTATACTCTAAACTTTATAGTTTCCTTGAGTGCAAAAAATTTTCGATCAGTTCGTGTGTACGCTTTGAACCACTAATAAGAGTAACCTCTATTCTCCACAACGAATCATTTATGAAAGTCTGATACTTTAAAAGTAAAACCTCCAGATGATTTTCAATGTTGCTAGTAAAATATGTGTTGCTTCCAAAATATTTTTCTATTAAAATAATTCGTCAAAAACCATTTAAGCAAAAATAGCTCTTAATATTTCTATTTGCAGTGCAAGGACACCGATAAAATTCTATTAAACTTTGTAATTTTGTATAAATCTATTTTATATTGTACTTCAGAAGATCAAAAACTAATTTACGACATGTAACAAAATAAAAGCTTCACACGCCTCACACCAATGGGATATGGACGTGCTTTTACTCTAAAAATGTAAGTGTATAAAAGTATAAAAATCGAATCTGTAAAGACGTACGAGCTGATGATATTGGTTGTTAGGCGCCACTAAGTCAATTTCAATAACCTGGGATGCTTTTCGGAGGAAGCCCCGACTTGGAGAAGTTTACCTTAGAAGCGACGGGCTGCTTCATACTTCATACTTTACGCTTTACAAATGACAATGAAACAGTAATTTAAAACAGCTATTTAAAGAACAGTCATAACGGTACGTATGATCGGCACCAGCTGACTGCCAAGATCGCAACAAACAATAGGTTCTTCTTCAAAACACAACATTAAGTGGTAAATCAAAAATGACTTAGCTGGGTACAGCGTCGACAGATGCAAGAATGCAAAGCACTCTCACACCGAGTGCCTCCAGAAATATTAGCAGAATGAACATCAGTTGAGCGGTGAGTCCTGAGATGATTGCAGTGCATTGCGTCTATAATTTTTCACATTCGACTAAAATGCCGACAAGAAGCCTTCACGATAATTTGAAACGGTAATAGGAAATTTAGCCCACTAGATCCGACAATTTGTCTTAATTTGCTTGAGTAGCACCGTAAAGCATTAACAAACTGCTTTAGGAACAATTCACACACCACACGCAAACTTTTCTTAATAGCTCCGGGTCAGCTTTAAAGTCTTCTTGTACCATATGGTGTGGATAAATATCAGGAGGCGCATTTCTTTGTAACCCTCAGCCTTTCTCATGATGTGATAGGGCTTTCGTATCAGTCACGTCCAATATTTCTTCACTCAGTATTTTGGATAGATCGTTGCCTCAATTGTTCTTTGGTCTATCTCTTTTTTTCTAAGATTTACTTTTTATTACATAAGATAGCGTATTGTTACGTTTCGAACACGCCTCTTTAAACTTCGCATGTTTGTGCGCACAGTTTACGTTATTCTGGCGTCTGTAGTATAGATTTTGAATTTCACGTGCTCCCCGCCCGGTTGGATATCAATTTCTTTCTGTTCGATGCTGTGACGGCGTTTTGGCGTTTTTTAATTTGTCCAGTGGTTTTGCGGGCTTGCAGTTTATGATTGGTGGAATTTGCCCCTCGCTGATTTTGGGGGCTTATGCAAGCTTGGCGATTTACTGAGAAATTTCTCCTCACATCAATTCTGGCGGATTAAAGCGCTTTGCTGATCCACTTCGTCACGTGGCCCAAACCTAATTTAGGCCACAGGTTCGGAGCTCCCGTTATTCGCTATTCTCACCTTGAGGACGTCGATCTTGACCTGATATGGGCCTTATAAAACACCTGCTAGTGTGGGGCTCTACCTCAGACGATTCTGTGCCAGCTACGCGACCTTCCTAGTGGGCATAAAGGGGCTAAACAAAGGAATTAAGTAACAAGTTTCGATTTTCCCTTTATGTAAAATAATTTAATACTGTGGACAGTGATTCCATGCTGAGCGCCTCATTCGATTGCTAGCGTACGTGCCGAAATCCGTCAGAATTTCGAAGGCTGTATTTGAAACTCTGGCCGTTATCTACAGTTTGGTTCACGAGCTTCGTGCCTGGACGTACTCAATGTTTTCATTTACGGAGCAAACACTTTTTTAAACTGTTGCAATATGTATTTGTACCTTTTAATTTGTATTATATGCTAATTTTCTCGCAAGCCGAGTTTGTATTATGAGGTGCACCTTAAATTTGGCCTTGATTTATTACTCTACGTTAACATATGCTTAGCGAATAATCACCTATACTTTGTACTACATACTACTACATACTGTGATACTAGCATTGTGGTTTTGTTCTTGTTACTACTGCATGAGCTTTTATTTTAGAATATGTATACAACAGGAGTTTACGAATGCTCTATGACACCTGGATACCCTAGCTGTTAATTGAAATATCCTTTAGAGCTCATTTTGGCTTTCTTTTATTTAACTTCATACCGTCTCCCTGAATTGGCCGGCCAGCAATTGTATCCGCGCAGTCATTTGCGTTATAATTTTGAGAGATTTATTAGTCAATAACAGATTGTTGTCCTCTTGAATTTGGCCAAGTGCACTTGTATCGCATCTCGTGGGGAAAAAAGGTATTATTTATTCATAGCTCCTGTTGTGCACTTAGTGTTATTAGCATTTTCCCTCTATCGTTCAATATTTCTTCGTTGAATATTTGTGATACCCTTGGAATAACGTTATTACCTATTCTAGCATTTTGATCGCCCATCACAAATACCTTTTGATCTGCGGGTATTTGCTGTAAACTATCAAAGAACATTTGCCTGACTTCTTTAGGTTTGTTTATGTCAGGTGCATAAACACTGATATAGTTAGACCATCCAAAGCTCGTTTTTATTTTTAAGATTATATGTCAAATTTATTTATTCTTTGTGGAAATATAATCAACCATTACACAATCCTACGTTGTCCGGCTCGGTAGCTCAGTGATTTTATTAAGCATTCTGGCTACTGATCTAAGGATTGAGAGTTCGTTTTCCGGTCCCAGTGAGGTTTAAAAAATGCGGATGAAAACTTCTACAGAATGGCATCATTCGACTGTGATGTAAAGATGTGGATCCGATGTCACTACAATGTGTGGCATGTAAAAGATCCATTGTTAGAGTTGGTACTCCTTAGTCTTGGCAAAATTCTATGTAGGACTTTGACCATATGACCACAGTCGGTGTCTAATTAATATACCTGGTACTTCCCATGTCTAGGCTTTGTCCATAACAAACAAACAATAACCAGGTACGTATTAGTTAGAAATTGCAAAATTTACTTTGAAAGAAACATAAAAAATATTAACCATTGCAATACCTTCACGCTTCTGTAATTGATCTGTTTCTGTTTTCCCTTTTTAATTGTATTGAGAATTGAATAGTTTGGTGTTTAATTTGAAAATGTAGCAACCTTCAAAATCTGCACTGGAACAGTTTTAGAAAAGAGACAAGAGACCCGTTGTGCGATTAAGTCATATTGCTAAACAAATAATTGCAAAATTTTACTAGAAACAGGTTAAAATGTAACTTTTGCATTTTTTAATCAATACGTACCTGATAATTAACGTAGGGCTATTTGATGCATTTCCACGAAGAGTTCATAGAAACAAATTTGACGAATAACCTTAAAAATAAAAATCGAGATTTTTTTTATTTAGTTTTATAGTGCCTCAACAATTAAAGTCTTTGGCACTAATTAAAGTTTACAATCTATTTTCTATGTTAGTTGATTTTAAGAACACGATCAGTTTTTTTATTTCATTTTTGTCTATTCCCAATATTGATTTTAGATCTTCGCTAAGTTGAACTGCATTTCTTTCTCTTGAATATTTGGTACAATATAGGATAATATGTGAAACGGTTAGGTAGGTTTGACAAACGTCACAAACGGGGTGGTCATCACGTTGTAAAAGGTAGTCGTGAGTAGTTCTCGCATGTCCTATCCTCAGTCTTGATAGACCCACTTCCAGTTTTCGACTCAGGGATGGGGAGGACCAGGCCTGGGTGTTGTCTTGAATCATCCGGAGTTTATTATCCGTTCGCGACATCCAATAGTTGTTCCATTTAAGTAGAAGATTACGTTTATTTAGGCATTTCATATCTGGGGCACTAACTGTCGGATCATCTAGTACTATGTTTGTGGTAGCTTCTTTTGTATCAGCCATTTGATTCCCAATTATGCCTATATGTGAAGGTATCCAGATGAACTTTATATATTTTTTGTTTTGTATCTCGAACAGCACATCGTGTATTTTTTGTACGTATGGATTACTAGAATATAGTTCTTTCAGGGATAGCACTATAGAAGAACCATAATATAGGTATATTTTGCCTGTGTCAAAGTTTTGTGTGGAGTAATTTGTCGCTTATATACTGCTCAACAAATGAACTGGGCCACCCATAATAATTGTATTTGTTACATATGTCATAAAAAAATATATAAAAGTTTTTGTTTTATAGTATAGGTACTCATATTAAGCATATTTTATTGCACTGTCCTCAAACATCAACTGAAGTATTACCAAAGTCATATTAAAAAAAATAATAAAATTATAAAAAAACTACATTTAACAAAAATACGAGGAAGAACAAAAAACACGAAATTAATAGTGTTTTGAGTATCCTCGAAACATTTTTGGCAACGATTTGGCATATTTTGTATGTAACGTGCTATCAGCATTTGAGCAAAATTCAAAACTTTCAAATGATAATATTTTATTAATGGACTTAGTTTTCTTTAAAACCAATTATAAAAAGAAATGCTTTTTATAGTGACACAATCCTGAAAGGTTGCTAAAATGTCATGACTATCCTCTTGGAAAATATTTTTCAAGATTGTACCAATATATACAAATGGTCCAGTTCATTTGTTGAGCACTATATATTTATCTTATTTCCTAAATAGGATGGTCATATTTTTTATGTATAAGCAATCCAACTCCAGATTTAGCTCTTTTATCTTTATCTTTCCCAGTATAGGTCAATTTATAGTTTTGATATTTGACGCTTCCTTTTTCTTTTTTTTAATTTCAGATAAAGAGCATATATCGATCTTGTGCCTATTCATTTCCATTATTGTTTCTTAATACTTGCTGTGTCAAGAGGCAACACTCCAACACCTTAGTCGTATGATATTTGATTTTTCTTTTTCCTTCTTTCCAAGTCCTCGCCGTGTCCTTCGTCATTTTATTCCGCCCTTTTTCCTAGGCTTTACTATGCTTACTTGAATCGATAATAAATTTAGTTTTTGTTTTAAACCTTGTCGTTATGAACCATCCTATGACCTTACTCGTCTACCTTATTCTCGCTGTTTGTCTTACTTGAGGCTTTATCGGCACTATGAGCATTGGCGACTTTTATCGGGGGTGATGTGCTAAACCAGCCCCGGACTTGGGACCGTCTATGGCGGAGTTTGACAAATACAAAATAATTAAAACGTAAAATACCTAAAATCCAAGGCAAATTTTTTTATAATAGTATATTGAGTATCGTATAATATTTTTCTCACAATTGAAGAACAAGGATATTCTTCAAATTTTCAATTATTTGGTTATGTAGGTTGTACTTACTGCACTTGTGTTACAGAATGTACTTACCGTACGCTATTTTTTCTAATTTATATGGAAGCCAGTAAAACGTCGTAGAATCAACTTCCTTGATCTATGAAACACGCTGCGAAAGAGTACCTTAATCAAGGAACACGCAAAAATTAATTAAATTTTCCACTCAACAAAGTTAAAAAAATTCCCCTACAGTTTTAATATATCTCAAAATCCTCTTAAATTAATTGAAATTTTTAGTCGCATTTGTTAGAACATATTAGTAATCGTAATAATCTAAGTGCCGTTATATACCTATTTTATATGTTTGAAAACATATTCAATTTATGACGTTTTGGCAACCCACTATTGTACGCAGCTCTACAGGAAGAAGAGTTGGTCCGGAACGTTACTTAAACTCTTAGTTCATTGTACTAATAAAATATAATTTTTAAAATATGCTTCATACTTAAAAATAAATCGTGGGGAATATTGAACTCAACAATATGTTTATGTCTACTGATGGTTCTAAACGCTATTGCCCTGTTACTGATTATTATTTTAGGGAGATTTATGTAGTTACTTCCCGGTTTCGAATAGATATCTCAGAGGTTGATAAACTGCCTCATTTAAAAAAATATTTTTTCAATGCTCTTGCAGAATTTGCATTTATGGGACGCAGTAGCATAGTCGATTGGTTATAAGTTATAACTAATAATCGACGTTATATTAAGAACTGCTGCCCACCTACAACTAGAAACCTAGGAAGTGAACGTCTAGCCATACAAAACTGGAATCGGTCCAAATTGCTCAAAAGCAGTGCAAACAATTTAATATTCTGATGTAAGCAAAATATCGGAACATTTTATCATTGGCAATGATTTTGAAACTCACTTTTACAAATTTAGCCTTGCAATCCTGCAATTTATTGCTCCTAAATCTGCCACTTGTCTAAATAATAGAATACCAACATTTTTCTAATCTTAAAGAAACAAAAGGCTGGTACTTATTATGGAGTACTGCATAGTATCAGCTGAACAATCAAATAAAACCGAGAGTGCGTTCGAACATTTACGTTTTATGCTTGACTAATTTTAAGGTTTCAAATACTATTTACAAACTATTTCAAGTTTAGTTTAGACTTAACAGCAATAATCGAGTGACTGGCTTAAGATCAAAGTATGCTGCAAAGCATTAACGGAGCTTTTACTGTGTTTTACGAAACGTTCTAATTCGCAGAGGTCTTTGTGAGGCTTCACTCATCGTACACTAAGAGGAAAACACATTTTCCAGTAAGCTTATATTTAGAAGTGCTCTACTACGGTGCACAATGCGTGTCTGGACGGTTAGTTTTAGAACAAATCTGGAATCCCAGCGAATTGTTGGTTTGTGAATGGTTTATCCCAGATCCATTGTCTGCCAAAGCTGGTACTCGAAAATAGACGAAATATTTGGCTCACTCCGCAATTTCAGGGTTAGCGTATTTTTATGCATAAGATGGATGTACTTTTGTATTTAATTATCGAACTATACGGCGCCTCCTGCGCTTCGCACGTGTATTTATAACCATTGCGCAAGACATGGACAAGGTGAAAATGCTCTTTAAATTTGAAAAAAGGTTGGGTACGCCACAAGGTCAAATACTAAAATAAGCAATGCCTAACTCAACACATGTGTCCCTTGAAATTATTTTGAAATCGTCCAACAACGTCTGTATAAGGATTTCTATGCAATTCGCGTGGTTTTAATCAGTTCTCATTAGAGAGGACGCTGGTTATTGCTCATAAAATGGAGCTGTAGAAATTTGTAAACTACTCTGAGAATTGTAAATGTGCTAGACATCTCTTATTTAGAGCTTTTGAAGTAAATAGCTATTTTTGTTACAAGTCCCTAAAATAAAGTTTTCTCGGACGAATAGCACATGAGCAGTAAATGTACCATTTTACGGAGTCAAATGAGAAATAATCCGCAAAAGGTTGTTATAACAACTTTTAGAGACTAGGCCGTAAATGTACCATTTTACGGACTCACATGAGTCCCTAAAATAGCTATTTTGGGGAGCATATATACAAAAAAATAATTCATATTACAGATAATAAGTGCTTCGCTCAACAAAGTGGCCATCGCGATGGTTCTGTGCTTCGACAACTACATTTGCATGAACTTTATGTTAATTGGTCCAGAATTAATAAATAAAGCTAACACTATAAACCATCATCCATAATGTCACTAAATTTATGCAATATATTTTCATTGGAAGATGGATGGAGCCACTTTGTTTTCTGTTCATTCTCATAGCATGGTATGTAGTTCGATGAAGCAGCAAAGGCATGCAGAAACAGCTGACGACCTGAAAGAAAAAGAACTTTAATAAAACCACATTGCATTGAAGATAGAGAGGTTGTTGCTAAAGTAAAGAAAGAGTTGACTGGTAGAAATATGAAAATACGCACTTAACAGAAGCCAAGCAGCTGATTATGCAATATAGCAGCTCGATGTGGGAAGATGACAACGATAGTGATTGTTCTCAAAACGTGTTTGACTTGACAGTTCCGAAGTTACAGACATTTCCAGATGTGGTTCTTAGATTATAATTTAGGTAGTGCACATGTAGAAGTTGGATAAATAACTTAAGCACGAACATAAACCTAAGTACAGCTCGGCCATTTGGAGTTCTAATGTGGAAAAATTAATATAAACATGTAAATTTGCAAACTGTTAATAACAGCCAAGTTTAAAATCAAAAGTGCCATGCTCCTTGTAAGGAAAAATTAAGGTTGTTCTATGTAATAAGTTAATTTAGATTTTTGAAATACCAAATTTATATTTTCTGCAGTTACTAGAAAAATCATGGATACTAGGCTGGTTACCTAGAAAAAATGATTATTTTACAATAAAAAATAATTTGTATAAGAGCATACCTTTTTAAATGTTTGCCAATTATAATGCTATAGAATAATTCAAATATTGTCATTTGGCATTTGCCTGTTCGGGAGTGCCAGCATCTACGATTTGGTGGTAGAATTGGTGTGGACCTGTAGGAGTTAGCCCTTTAGCTGTTATGAGCCTTTCAAAGTAGCCGAGATCTTCTTAAAAGGCAAGACTAATGAGAAATTAATTAACTTATATAATGTATCATAATTAATTACCTAAGTGAAGCGGATAATTAATATCCAAAAGTGCTGTCGAATTCAGAGGTTAAATAAACTGTCAGCGTACAATTCGTACTAAAGAAATCTACCTTACCTGAAAATTTGAGTTTGAACAGCAAGATTTGTTACAAATGTATTCCAATCATACAGTGTGTTTCACTTTACATGGAAGCACCCCTGTATTTTCTTTGTTTTTGTATGAATCGATTTGAATTTTTTACCAGTTGTACAACTCACCAAGGGGCATCTATTCATGTCCTTGAGCGCAAATGACGTTATTAGCCTGGCCTACTACGATGAAGAACATGGGTCGTATTGTCAATATTTTGCATCGCGTTAGAGTTACAGCAAAAAGTTATTAAGAAAAGTTGTTTAGAATCAAAAGAGTACCCCAGATACCGATTTTGGTTTAATAATTCGAATTTTTAATTTTTATCCATAAATTTGTCAGTCCCAAATTTCAACTTTTAATTTTGGTATCAAATGGTGCCATGGAGAAACAACATTTTTATTATTGTTGCACACGTCATTAGCTTTTAATAATGGCTGAATTACGTTTAACTGTAGCTGAGAAAGTAGAAATAATTAGAATTACTGGTGAAAATGCAAGATCCAATAGAGAAGTAGCTAGAATATTTAAAGGAAGGCATCCAGGGCGTGCACCAATTTATCCTGACACAAATTAAAAAGTTGATTAATTTTTTAAACAGTTCCTGGTTAAATAGGTGCACGCCCTGGATGCCTTCCATTAAATATTCTAGCTACTTCTCTATTGGATCTTGCATTTTCACCAGTAATTCTAATTATTTCTACTTTCTCAGCTACAGTTAAACGTAATTCAGCCATTATTAATAGCTAATGACGTTTGCAACAATAATAACAATGTTGTTTCTCCATGGCACAATTCGATACCAAATTAAAAGTTGAAATTTGAGACTGACAAATTTATGGATAAAAATTAAAAATTCGAATTATTAAAGAAAAATCGGTATCTGGGGTATTCTTTTGATTCTAAACAACTTTTATTAATAACTTTTTGCAGTAACTCTAACGCTATGCAAAATATTGACAATACGACTCATGTTCTTCATCGTAGTAGGCCAGGCTAATAACGTCATTTGCGATCAATGACATGAATAGATGCCTCTTGGTGAGTTGTACAACTGGTAAAAAATTCAAATCAATTCATACAAAAACAAAGAAAATACAGGGGTGCTTCCATGTAAAGTGAAACACACTGTATAAATGCATGCCCCAACCTGAATAATAGTTCTCCTGTTTTAAAAAGTGATTAGTTAGTATAAAAATAATTAACAAAACATAATTGATATATCGGGCAATTCAATAAAGCAAAAAAGCAACAATATAGGTAGTATATTACGTTACACGATGGTGTTGAATAGTAGTAATATGAGATTAGGTAACAGATAAAGAATTCCCCAAAGTGATTCCTTTGGCCCTATGTGGTTTTGCTCAACCCTATTGTCAACTCGTTTAAATGCAATCAGTTCAGAATTGCCACTTAAAAAATTTCGAAAACCAATAAATATTATAAACGTACATACTACAATATACATGCAAGGACGACCTTAAATCCGGCTACTAAAATAGATACGTTATTGACCATTAAAAAATCATCATGCCATTAATACGGCGTTTGATGTTGATAAATGTGCAATAATTAACAATGTTAAAGGAATGTTGACAATACAGAACAAGATAGACAGCATGTGGGTGAATCCATACTTTGATATATGAAATGAAGATACTGAAATGATCAGAAGCCACTTTACAAATTAACCAGGAGTTTGAAATAAATTTAGAATACAACATGTGCATGTCCCACATCAAAAGAAGGACGCGGACTGCGTAATAGAACGATGTTATGTAAAAAGAAAATCTTAAGAAAATATTTCCACACCTCTAGGTTTGCAGTATAGTGGTTGTACATACTGCTAACGAACTTATGTAGATACAACGTTCAACCTCAAAGACAGTAGAAATAAAACTAAGGACCGTTGAAGATAAGATACTTAGTTACCAGGCTCTCTAAACCTTCGTATGGATCTTATCTCCGTGCTCTCAATGCTTATAAAAAGACGTCTTAACGATGCAATGTATCTATACAGGGCTATGTACTACCTACAAATAAATATAATAAATATATTACACAAGAATTACAAACAATGATCTTTGTAGGTGTACTGCTTCATCTGCCAGCTTCCTTGCCCTAACCAACATATACTATTGGCAAGGCACAATAAACTTGACAAATTGTCTGTTATTAATACAAAACATGCCCCCCACTCTTTAATTTGGCCACACTGTAAATATAATTCGGTTGTAGACAGTTAAAATTATGCTGTGTATTGGGATAAACCTTAAACAAAGGATAAAGTAGTTGACCATAACAAAACGCCATCGGTTTCATCAATACACAGTGTGAAGATAGTTCAACATTTCGGAATTAATTTTCCTGTAGGTGTTGCTATACCTACGCAATTTTGAACTACTTATATGAAAACCCGTTCATAAAACAGTCAACTGTTTATGTAATACATTTCAGTCCAATTCGGCCATCTGCCAATATTTTGTTAGGAACAGCATCAATAGTTTTAGACGTCATCATTAAAATTTGTCGTTGAAATCTTTTTCATCTTTCACATCTGTCTTTTTATTCTAAATTTTGCAATCTGAGTTGGCTTTGTTTAGTATAGCTTTTAAGTTTTTGATAAAAAGTATGTAATCGCTGATCTTCTGATTACCTATGCTAATTTTTAATTGTCAGTTAACAGAATTCTTTAGAATTTGTATAGCAACTAAATGCACATCAACAGAGTAGTTGAAAATCTACCCAGATATTACAAAATGCCATAATCTGTAGTTATTTCAAATAATACAAATATCCTTGGTTAAGTAAAAAGCAATTGATTTCCCCTCACAGCATATCTTGCTTTGTTTTGTTTTCATTATGGACATCGACTGCCATGTACCGTTCCCTAATTTTTAACTAATTCTACATTTCGGTGCCAAGAATTATTTCCAGATAAAGAAGTCAGTAAAGGGCTTTACTGGAGACTTCTTTCGTAAGTGGAAACATTGAAAAATGTTGAAAATATCAAAAGAAAAATTGTAAAGAAGTTTACACGAAGAGTAATATGAATTACATCAATTTGCAAATTGGCTGGCGGGATTTAAACTCGGGTTCCGACGATGCTAGGTCGGAGGTCTGTCTCTCCGGCTTGCATTATGGGCTTACGACAACGATATAAACAACGCGCTCATGGCAGAACTCAAGCAAAGTGTTCACTCATCTATATTGTGTTCAAAATGTGTCCTTTTTCGTCAAGGGTAAAAAGCGTAACTTTGTGCAAAGTGTTACTTCTATTTAATTAACAGTTGCTGAGTTAGAGAAAAATAAGTAAAATGTTATTTTTTTAACGTGCTTACCCTGTATATATTAAAGTGATAATGTTACGGTTGCGAGCCAGGTAGACACTGGTAGATACCAAGGGTCATAAATATAGTAAGCTTGGAAATATGAGTCATCCCATGTATTTCCACTATGCAGTGGGCACGAAAATGGCGGGAAATTTAAATATTGCAGTGTATTAATAAAGGACCGCAATTTTGAACCCAAATTTTTCGTAGTTTTTGGTTAGTGGTAAAACCAAATGAACGAAAACCACGTCTTGAATGGTTAGTGCAGTTCAAAGATGCACATCCTGGCATTTTCAAACCATCTAACCTCGGGGGCTCACGGGGGAGAGGGGGGGCTCACGGGGCTCCGCCCTCTCCAAGGGACCCTCGGTGATCCACCCCTCTCCAAGGGGGCCCTCTGGGCTCCGGGGGTTTCGCCCCTCTTTAGGAGGGCCCTCGGGGCTCCGCCCCTCTCCAAGGGATCCTCGGGGCTCCGCCCCTCTCCAAGGGGGCCCTCGGGGCTCCACCCCGGTCGCGAAATCGAGGCGACGGCGAAATGTATGCAAACGCAAATGAAGGACATCGCGTCTGCAATTGTCGTTCTCCTTTATTTATAAGAGATGGGCGATTATTCAGATGACCTGTATTTCAAAGCTTGCTATATTTACGGACCTTTGGTAGACACATAATCTGCATGCAAGATATCGTCTTCCTCCGACAAATAGTTTTTGAGGTATACCGCCGTACAGACGTACATAAAGACAGACAGACGGACTTGAGAAAATCTATTTTTCGTTATAAAGTAACCCTAAATCGTGAAGGTCTGAAGAAAACGCGGAAGGTGATTTTTTGCGATTATAATACTTGTCAAAATTTCATTTTTTGAGGTGCTCACCTTGTATATATTTGACCGAAAGTATATTCGGTTTTGAGCCAGTTAGACATCTAATCCACATGCAAAATATCGTCTTCCTGCAACAAATAGTTTTTTAACTATACCGCCAATAGGCAAACTAAAAGACGGAAAGACGGATAGATAGACAGACGGAATTGAGAAAACATGTTTTTTGTCATCTAGGGACCTTGAAACGTGAAGATGTGAAGAAATCTCGGAAGGTGATTTTTTTCACGATTATAAAACCTACTTGGGACGGCCATAAATAATAAAACCAATAGCAACTGCCATTATTCCATCACAGCTAAGGCTAAAATACACTATAGAAAATTACATCACATTACAATGTAATCTTGATATCATCTACTAAGAACAACGATAACTTCTTTGGCGGTGTCTATTTCTAAGTATCAATGTATAGCAACCTTCGAAGAAGCTAGGAGGTAGTCTAGAAGAATATTGAATATAAAAATTTAAAGGTGCTAGAACAAAAACTGGCAGAACTAGAAGAAAGTATGGGGAAAATGAGACAAGGGGAGCGTATAAAGAGACACGTTTCCTCAGAGGGATTTCAATGCTAGAACGAACATGTGCAAGAATTAAAAAGAAAGATGATCTTGAGTAGAGACCAAGTACTAGAAAAATGGAGGAAGGAATCTGCTAAATGCACATAATGACCCAGGGCAAGGACTACAAGAAAATAGAACCTAAGATACACGCAAGGGGAAAGAGGAACAGTAGATCGAGTACCTACAGTTAAATCCACAGTAAATGAAATAGAAAGTATTATCCAAAAGTTAAGGAGGAACAGAGCACCAGAAGAAGCGAAATGCCAACGGAATTGCTAAAAGGATGCAGAAGAGAGCTCTGGAGGAAAAATACACACTTTCATCTTAAAAAAGAAAAGAACAGAAATAATTTAAGACATATTTGCGTCAGGTATCTACTTGTAATCTTCTGAAATTTTATTGTATCATTCTTTCGGTGAAAAGTTTTATATACTACTAGCTGGCCCGGCAAACGTTGTTCTGCCCAAAAATAATTTGTCTCTGAAACCCCGTTTCACCACTATAGTTTTAATTTTATGTCATGTCCATCGTCTTGGAGTAAATGCCATTTTCGCAATCAACGTCCCAAAAAACCTCAATAACGACACCCATATCGATTGTTTAGGCTTATTTAGGGTTCAGCAAACGTTTTTTCGATATTCGAATTTTCGATTTTTTTCATTTTAAAAAATATTGGAAGTGGTGGGGGGGGGGGGGTAAAATTTTGGGGTTATAATTATGTTCTGATATGCGAGTAATTTTAAAAGAAATTTTAAAAAATCGTCAAAAAATAAAAAAGAAAGTCCTAGAACCCGATTGCAGCGCCACCTACCGGGTTCAATTGTGAATATAAACCATCCAGGGGGCTCACTCAAACACACACAAAAATTCATCAAAATCGGTTCAGCTGTTTAGGAGTTCAGTCACATACACATGTACAGAAAAATTATATATATAAAGATTTTCATTTTAAAAAATATTGCGGGGCGGTGGGGGGTGAAATTTTGGGGGACCCGACAGACGTTGTCCTGTCCGAACGTTGGTTTGCCTGCTATTAGCAGGTTCAGCAAAGGTTTTTTCGATTTTCGAATTTTTGATTTTTTTTATTTTAAAAAATATTGAGGGTTGGTGGGGGGTGAAATTTTAGGGTTATATGTTCTGATATGCGAGATATCTTTAAAAAAAATTAAAAAAGAAATTTGTCAAAAAAAAATTCAAGAAATTCCTAGAACCCGATTGCAGCGCCACCTACCGGGTCCAATTGTGAATCTAAACCATTCAGGGACCCACTCAAATACACACAAAAAATTTCATCAAAATCGGTCCAGCCGTTTAGGAGGAGTTCAGTCACATACACACGTACAGAAGAATTATATATATAAAGATTACTTAAGCCCGTTTTACATGGGGATATTTCTACATGTAATTCTGCATCTATCTCTGCATGTATTTTTACATATGAGGAGTACTGTTTTACATGGTGACATCTTACATGTAACTTAGCATGTAGAAATAAGGGTTTTTTGTATTATGCCGGTGCCAGCAATACCACTACAGTTGGCAAAACCCTCAAGTATTACATTGTAATGACATTAGTACTCCTAACCACAATTTTTGAAGAAATTAAACAATGGACAGTAAACTAAATATTCTGGCTATCATTATATTAAATGCTATGGCAGTAACAACGTTAAAATACAAAAGAAAAAAAAAGATACTGGGTCAAGCAATGGGTAAACAGGAGAGAAAATGAGGTATTATGCGACTGGTTAATAATGAATTGATGTTTGAAGATCCACAAGCATTTAAGAATTATATTAGAATGACGAGAGAAAGTTTTATGAAATTATTACAAAAAGTGGAGCCACAAATTGCAAAAATTGATACGAAGTTAATGACTACCTACCCTTTGCTTTTTGGCTACTGATGAGTCTTATAAAAATTCGGAAAGGATACATGAGTCAAAAATACCTTTTTTCGCTACCTTCCTTGCAAGTGATCCTTACACTGTCTGATTTGAGGGATGTAGGACACATTTACAAAAAATTGTTACAGTTTCCATGACAATGTAATTACTTCCCTAGAGAAGTGAAATACTTACATCCCGCATTTACTATAACTGACGAGATGCCGTGTTTGCAATTTGATTAATATGAAGAAAACCATTATCCCTCGTACTATTATCCATTTTTAATCAGAATACAAGCACAAAGCTCACAAAACAGCACTCGCAATCGTATTTACACATTTTTCACAGTGCGTTTATAACTGTCGAACAAAACGTCACAGCACTAAAACAACGCCCCAAGCTCCAAAATAGGCTACTAGATATAACTTAGAAAATGTAATAATTTTACGCTATTACCATTTATTTTACATAAGAAAATATTGGTAGTGAAAAAAAGTATGTATTTTACACAGGATGTAGTAAGATTTACACTACTTCGCACCTTGCTGCCCTCGTTCGCTGCGCTCACTCAGGCATCAAACGGCCCTCGGTAGTGTAAATCTTACGTACATCCCTTGTAAAGTAATATACTATTATTTGTGCCAAAAGTGTGCCAAGTGACAAATGTAAATATTATGAAGTTAATCAAACTTGGTTAGTTTTGTTATTACCAATAGATTTGCATATTTGTATTCCTTTAATATGAAAATTCCTATAAACCACCAAAAAAAAACGTAAATGACCTTAAAAATTACAACATGCTTTGATTCTGATATGTTTTTACATGTAGAAAATATGCAGTGCTTTCGTAAACATTCAAGTAATAACTTTTGGGAAAAATGCTGAGACCCGTCGATTTTTATTTTTATTTGCGTATTTTTCAAATAAAATCTATATATATAGAGGGTGACCCGCGTAGGAGGTATGACGTCATCGGTGTTTTTTAAAATGGAAACTCTTTTTTTTACGGAATATGAAAGAAGGCATTTTTTTACTTACGTTAAGTTGATTTTTGAGTATAGGTCACATGACCAAGTATTAAGAAAAACAATTTTATAATTTCAAAATACTAAATTTAATTTTAGGGAATATGATTTTATGGTTTTATCAATGACAGCAAGCAATAAAAAACATGTCGGTCATCTTTGCTAATATCAGGCAAACAACGGTGCACAATTTAAACATTTAATTTAGTTGTTTTGAATTGCAATAAAATTTAGTAGGTATTTTACAAATTTATATATGTATATATAGATTTTATTTGAAAAAATGCGCAAATTAAAATAAAAATCGACGGGTCCTTGCGTTTTTTCTAAAAGTTATTCATTGAATTTTTAAGGAATGTATCCACTACTTTACGAAAGTACTGTATAGAAGTTCCTGTATTACATACAAAAGCTTCAAAGTTCTATAAATACATATAGAACTATATACAGGGTGTAAAAATGCTTTACGCACCATAGGGATTTCAATGGTAATTTTTTCATATGAAAATATTTGCTCCGTAATTATTTTAGAGCAAACTTGTATAGAAGTTTTTTGTAGAGAAAAAAATTCTATATCCATTAATGCCAGCATTTGTCATTTTACATTTTGGAAAACCGAAAATTTAAAGCAATAAAATTACCATTTTTAAACCAATCAGTGGTGCCTTGAAATTATTGAAACATCTCAAAGCAGCAACAAAGTAGTTTGTTGTTTATTTGTTTGCATCTGTCTAATGTAGCTGTAACCATGGCACTTATTGCACATTACTTGCTTCCAGCATACCACCACTTCACAATTTGCACATATTTTTGAAAAAATGATAATTCTAGTTTCTTTCATTATTAGGTTTTCTGACGTAAAATGACAAACATGATGGCATAAATGGATGCATAATTGTTTGCTCTACAAAAAACCTATTTACAAGTTTGCTCTAAAATAATTAGGGAAGCAAATATTTTCATAAGAAAAAATTACCATTGAAAACCCTATGGTGCGTAAAGCACTTCTACAACCTGTATATATACAGGGTGTTGAAAAAAGGGTAAAATATTTTACCCACTTATAGATCTCATCAATACAAACAAAAATTTCCTGATAAACATAGATCCGAAAACGCTTTGTTTCCGAGATACAGGGTGTTAAAGGTTTTTTTTTAATTAGTTTTTTTTATGTTATCTAAAAACGCTTTGAGCGATTTTAGAGTTTGTTTATAACTTTATGAGGTATCTTTTGGACCTATTACAATTGATGCAGTAATTCCATGGGCGTGCCCAGGGGGGCATAACGATTAGGTTTTTGCACAAAAAAATAACGCCCACGAGATTTTTTGCAATTTTTATGTTTTTTTTAATAAAGCAACTAAAAATGCATTTTTTTGTCTCCTGAGATTTTTCAAATCACGCTTCGTTTGCAAGAAAAAATATACGCTCATATTTTTACACGTTTCTGAACCTGTTAAGACAAAAATTAAAATGCTTCAGTATCTAAAAATCCCTTAACCGATTTTAATGAAACTTTGAAGGTTTACTAGTGCTATTAATGATCATGTTTTGGCACACTTAGATTTAAATTATATATTATATATAATGGATAATATACAATGTAAGTCAAATTTACATTATTTTGATTAATATTTTTAAACTCGGCAAATATATATACGACTTAAAATAAACAATTTCGCCTATTGACATAAGGTTTTACCGAAATGATTCTTCAATCTTACTATTTGATAAATCCTCTTTATTACTTGGCACAATTTTCCTTAACGGTATATGTCACTGTGCTACTTTGTGACTTATGCAGTACAAGATTATAAATTAATATAGGTACCTAAGTATATTTCAGTAATAATGTATTAAGGGCAAATTATTTTGCCGGTGAAAATGTTTTACGAAAGTTTTTTGTTTTGGCAATGTCACAAGACACACTAACTTTGACAAATTCCCTCGCCTTCGGCTTCGGCTGTTGCTAAAAAACAGCAAATCTTGAGTAAGACATTTTCCGAGCAAAATCACGAGCCCGAAATACATTTTGTAGACTATTTCCCAAATATCGGTTCATTTTGTATCGGTATTCAATGAATGTGACATTTCACAATGACAGTTTAAATGACGTTTCTGAAAGGGAAGATTTTGATTTTTTGCCACTATAAAAACACGTGATTGGTTGAATTTTTGAAAATAATGGAATATGATTGGATAATAAGAGATGCGGGAAATAGTCATTATAACAAATTAATTTAACTGCAACCTACTCCTATATAAATATAAATAGATACGTAAATGATATGAATATTTATTTATTATTTATCATATCAATCGCGTTCTTCACATACTAAATATAATCATCTATAAAACATATTAGTAAAATATAGGTAATAAAATACAAAAGACCATCAGAAGAATAGCCTTCAAAGAGTAATTTGCGGACAGTTGCGTAGATTCTGGGTAGTTTGTTGGGCTGCACATGTACATAAGGTAGATATAGTTCCTTGAAATAATTCCGTCTGGTGAGTTATGTATTCAATTGACGACAGGTATATGCTGTTAAAAAATAGTTAAATTCCAATTTCATATTTGGAAATTAATATATTTTTATCTACCACCAAGGCATCTTTTACTTAACAAAAATCGAAAGTCTACCTAAAATCAGTCTTGTAAATCATATTTTAGTTTTTCGGGTTCGACAATTTGGTTGATGGTTTAGATTCAAGTAACTAGAAATAATTTATACGTTATGGATATCAATAACACTTGAATATAAATTTAATTATTCCCCACATGATTAATAGTAGTAGTAGTATTATTTTTGGGGAGACTCATGTCTAGCAAGTAGGCCTTTATAGGCCCTTTTTGCCAACCCCATGAACAAGCTCTAAGCATGCAGAGTACCAGGTACCTTTGTCCTACTTAGAATTTTGCCGAGACTTAGGAGTTCTAACCCTAGCAAGGGATCTTTTACATGCTACACATCGTAGTAACATGGGACCCACGGCTTTACATCACTTCCGAATGATGGCATTCTGTAGAGGTTTTCATCCGCATTTTTTTATTATTTTTAAAAACCTCACCGGGGTCGGGGATCGAACTCTCGACCCTTAGATTAGTAGCCAGAATGCTTACCACTGAGCTATGGAGCCCGGCTACATGATTAATAACGAGCGTGTTAACACCGAAATCTCGGGCGTCAAGAGCTCGGTAGAGAACTACGTAAGAAATGCCTCAGTTCTTGCTCCCGATTGAGTTTATATTTACTTCTGTCATATTGCGTCAGTGGAAAATTTATGACCCTCCTGTCTCGTCGACTCGGATGGGTTGGAATCCCCCGTCATCGAATGTGCTGACGGCCAGTGTTTTCGAGGGTTTTGCCTCAGTGTCGGCAGTGAAGGGATTTATGCCCCCAGGCTCGTCTACCCGGGTGTTCAAGACTTGATTAATTGTTCTGACTGTACCAACGGAGTCATTGTGTCTTCGAGGGTTTTATGGTCTTGACACTAGCTAAGTAATAGTACGTCTGGCGAGCTCGAATTCTCTGCAGCGCTTGTTCCGTGCTTCTGCAATGTCAGAATGTTGCAAGGCGTATTAATTTTTGGGGCTTGCATTAATTGCCACGTGTTGAAATTACGTTTTCAAAGCTTGTCAATGGCCACGGTTTTATCTTCACCGGCAGTTTTTATGCACCTTATCTGTTAGCCTCTTTCGCTAGGGTTATTGCCATTGTACAAAACTCGAAGTAATTCCAGTTATACATCAGGATAACGTCCGGTGGCCAGTAGGGCTTCAATCTCCTTAGAATTGTTGGTTCCTGAGTTAGTTGATATACAAGGTTATTTTCATACCCTAGAAAAATATAGTGGTAAGGGATTGCCAACATTTAGATTTTGTTGGCTACATATGGAATTCCTAGGTCTCAGCGAATAATTTGAATTTTGAAGTTGGATGGTTTTGTGCAACTCCAAAGTTGATAACTATGTAACTGGATTTAATGATTTTATACGAAAAAAAAAACATAATTTCTAAACAAAAATAAAGTCTATAAATAGAAGAAAATAACATACATATGTACTTATATGCAACTTTATTGTTTACATATGGTTAAACATATGTACATAGTATTTTATTTTAAGTTTTTTTACTGTTATAATTTTATCTATTTCTTTAACCATAAAAGAATTTACAAACAATTATCAGGCATTCGTACCTCTTCTGGTGTTGTAATGCATACTAGCTCAACAGATTTAAAGTCTAATTCATGAAAGAAAAAGAAAAAGAAGACTACCTCAATACTATCTGCCTTCTACCAGCGATGGAACTGCATGAGTAAAAACTGGATACTGAACAACACTAAATTAAATAAAGTTGTAAAAGACTGTTCCCCGAATGTCATTTTTTACAGTGGTCTATTATGAGATGTTGTATCGGACTTTTTCCACTGTCTCGGGTGTTTACCACACGACGTTTCGGGATTTTTTGGTCTACTCCCGTCCTCAGGTGAATGAACTCCTGGTTAGTCCTGAAAAGGATTTTTCCGTACACACTCGGTGCCTATACCCCGGGGTTTGAACCCGGGACCACTGATCGCTGTGATTACGAGTCTGTCACTCTTACCACTAGGCCACCAGCGCGGCCATATATTTTAGTTATAAACTTATATATGTGTTACCGCTATATGCGCAGTAGCCTATGCGCAGTAGACTATTTTTGTAATTCTCTGCGCAGTAGTGGCATCCAAATAGGCTTTATTTCTGAGCTAGCCTGGCTAATTAGTTTTTCTGCCAGCGCTATGTATGTAGCTTCTTTCAGCTTCCTACGGAATCTGTTTTCCTCTTCAGCTACAATTGATGCGTTATCACATTGTACGTGGTGGTCTTCGTTCCAGACGTGTTCTGCGATCTCGGATTTGATGGTTTCGCCCTTTCTAATATCTTTGCAAGGTTCCGATAATCTCACTCGTAGGGTCGTTGTGTTTCCCCTATGTATTGTCTTCCACACTCGCACGGTACGCTGTAGATACAGTTCTTTTAACTCTGATCTTCGTTCTGAGGCTTGGTATGCGTCATCATGCATCTCAGAGTTGTTGTGGACTTGAAGGCAGTTCTTATATTGAATCTGTTTCCGATTGTTCTCAGTTTGTCGGAAACTCCTCGGATTATAGTATTACGGCCGTGGTGGTCGGTTCCGTTTTCTCATCCTCTGTCTGTGTTGTAAAAGGCTGCATCTGCATAATATTTATAACATTTGCTTAAAAGCTTTTTGGTCATTAAAATATGATCTATAATTTTGTTAGTCGTTGTTATAGTACTGCAATTGTTACCTTTACCATTTGACTTTCAGCCTGTTCAAATAGTTTTGTATAGCTTCTTCCTAGCATTCTTAACCTCAATTCCTCACTTGTTGGCGTACTTCATTCATTGCTTTAGCATTTCTTTACAAATTCTCGAAGCCATTGTGGCGCTCTTTCTTCGGTAGATTGTTTTTTATTAATCAACTTCACTTTACACATAATTTACAAGAAAAATAATGAGGTATATCACAATTTGTTCTGTTACGACTGTATTATATTTTACCCATAACTGGTATCTACGCACACTATGCAACGAGTTAATGTATTTTCTTTTATTTTGGTAGCAATCTGTTTTTGTTCACGCTGCAGTGGATGATGATATCAAACTTTCTGCCATCTCTTCAAGGGTCTGTCCGGATTCCTCTTTCCCCTTGGCTTAAAGATCCTTGCTACTGTAATCAGCCTTTCATTTTTTGCTCTTGTAATGTTGTCGGTCATTCCATCCCTTTCTTCTCATTTTTACAAACGTTATTGTCTGTTACTTTACACTCATCTTTCATTTTTTTTTATTTTGAACGCTGTGTCTTCATCTGTGCTGCAAAATACCTAACTGTTTTGTTCTGGTGTAGTCTTTCTACACCATATGTCAATACTGGTCTAACCGTCGTACTTTCTATGTTCAGATACTTATTTCTACAGGTGACATCATGGAGATATCCTAATATTCCTACTTCTTCTTGCATAATATGTTGCCTGATTCTTCTGTATGTATTGCGATTGCTTGAGATCTCCACTCCTAGGTATAGTACTAGAAATTCATTAATTGCTATATCAGTTTCGCTATTGTTCAATTTTGTGTTTTAGAAGTGTACAATTCAAGTATGTTTTGCTTTCATTTTCCAGTGATTCTATGTTTAATTTAATATTTTTAGTAAGAGTGGTGCATGTAGCTGTCTCTTTTGGCCAAATTCAATGTTTTTATGTACACTTAATTTATCATAGATTGTTGCCTCGGTGAATTCATGAACATGTATTCATATTAAACAATTTGTTATGTATCCTGAGCACAGAAGTCAATAAGTAGGTCCTCATTCTTGTTGATGACGTGTTCAGGAAACCGTTGTTTGACTCCATTTATCATGTCATTACTTATTCATGCACTAAAATCCCCTGTTATGGCCATATGATGGTTGACAGGTATTTTGTCCACTTCATTTTGAAATTCATCATAGAACAGCCTTCTCTCTTCTCTCGATTTAGCCATGTCAGGAGTGTAAACATTAATTATGTGGATGTACGTATCTGTTGTCAGCTGCCAATCTTGTTCTAAGTATTCTTTCATTGATATTTCGCCAACATATTGTTGCAAGAGTGTTTTGACATCCATTTTAGCTCTTTCATCTTTTTCTCATATTAGTACGTATGAAATTATCTGTAGTCTGTCTTCCTTCTCCCTTCTTTTTTACTTCTGAGATGTTACATACATACATCAATTTTCTTTTTTGTCATTTCAATAATTATATGTTAATTCTGGTTGTTCCATGAGTTAAATCCTTCATATACTTTCCTTCTTCAATCGCTTGTTCCTATTTTATAGCCTGGTCACCATCGTGTAATGCAATCCTGTTCCGAGGCTGCTAGTGGTTTTTTGAGAATTAATTCGTTTTTGCAACAGGTAATTCGTTACATCAACTCCCCTTTATTAGGCCTGGCAACGACATCCAACAGGCTACTCAGTCCACCTACTAATTACCGCAGGCGGAGGTCCAAACGGCATGCTACAATAAATTGTACGTTGAAAATTTTCAAGTAACTTAATCTGACTCCTGCAAAGCAGTGGACTTTGAAGTTAGACTCCATTTCAGATGATTTATCCGTGTTGTTAAGTTTGAATACCCATGACCATAGCAAAAATTTGGAATAAATTAGGCAAAATTAAATTTCTATACCTTTGCTACTAGCTATCAGTAATTTTACTTTTATGACTTTCGTTGTACAAATACATTGAAATTGTATTTGTAGTGGTCATTATTGCAGTTGCTATAGCTGCCACCATTAAAATTTAGCCTATTTCCAAGTTGTTACAATGCATCAATTTATAATATTATTGAAGAAACAAAATTAAAATTTGGTTTTACATTGTAGGTAAACCTGGTTGATGAGTTCGATATTCTACAAATAGTAGGGGAAGGATGGTTTGGAAAAATCCTCTTAGTGGAACACAAAGCAACAGACACAGAAATGGTCCTCAAAGCCCTGCCAAAGCCATATACTGCCCTGCGGGATTTCTACAGAGAGTTTCATTATGGACTTCACCTGGGCACCCACAAGAATATAGTCTCAACTTACGACGTCTCCTTCGAAACAGCCGGATTTTACATATTTTCCCAAGAGTACGCTCCATTAGGTACGTTAGCTCCATAACATTGAATTCGTCAAGCTAACCTTTTATTTTCTAGGTGACCTTACGTCGAATGTGTCCGAAACAGGAATTGGAGAGCTTCACTCGAAAAGGGTGGCAAAGCAACTGGCAGCTGCGCTGGAACACCTCCACACAAGAGATTTGGTGCATCGTGATGTGAAATTAGATAACATTTTAGTGTTTAAATCAGACTTTTCTCGTATAAAATTGTGTGATTTTGGGGAGACTCGACGGGTGGGTTCTATCGTCCTCCGACGAAACGAATGGCTGCCATACGCGCCTCCTGAAGTTCTACAAATTCCCAATGATGAAAATTATAAGTAAGGTGTTATTATACCTAAAGCAGTTTGAGAAGCTAAAATATTGAGTTATTTCTAGGGCAGATACCTCACACGATGTCTGGCAGTTTGGGATTGTAATTTTCGTCTGTCTAACAGGCTGTTTGCCTTGGCAAAAGGCAGCTCCTGATGATCCCCGCTATGTTCGCTATTTGTCATGGCATTCGAGTACGATGCCGTTAAAGAAACAACCTAAGCTGTTCAAACTAGTCTCATCCAAAGCCCAGAGGCTGTTCAAGAAATTTTTAGAACCACGCTGTGACAAGAGACCAGCAGGTTTGGCCGAGTTGTATAGATTCATGGAGGATCGATGGATGTCAAAAGGAAGCACTGAGAAGAACAATGGTGTAGCAGCAGAAGACGATGGATTGTGTCCTTCTATGTATAGTTTCCACAGCAGCCCCGAGGAGAAGAATAAACTACTATTTACTTTAACACAATATGGAATAGAAACGACAGTGGACAGAAGTGCTAAGAAAGATAGAATACGGCAATGGATACAGTCTAGTGTGATTGATGAGGAGAACGAAGAACAACAAATGAATGAATCTACAGAAGAGGATATTCGAATCAGAGACAACCAAACAGGGCCTATCGGTGAGAGAGTCATAGAGAGGGGTCCAGTGTCGGAAAGTAAAATCGACAGAAAAGAGAGACGATTGTCCATAATAAATAAAAAATCTGAGGTGTATACTCCACCGGTTGATCCTAGAATTCCACTGGAACAACAACGAAGAAAAACAGTGGCTAATGAAATGCAAACAATTGATGTTTTACCGAAACAGGAAACGACAAATGGAGTTATTCCTATATTAAAACCGGAAAGAGTAAAAAATGGTACAGGAAAGAGCAATGGAATGAATAGTAAGGAAAAATTTGTACATTTTAGTATACAAGCCGCTTTGCCACTGAGAAATATAAACGGCAAAGAAGGCGTAAATGGTGAGGACAGGAATACAGCTACATCTATCAAACATGGTATTAACGTCCAGATTCCTCAATCTTCCACTTTATTTGGAATGTACGATGATCAATACAGTCCAAAACCCCCCGTACGTGGTAAGTCAAGCCGAAGTTCTCAGAAAATGCAAAATGGCCAAGTAGTGCAGGCAAATGGTATGGCATATATCACTACTTCGCCAGTGGCTACTCGGAAAAGGGTTGCTTAGTTCAGTGTGAAGGACCATTCTATCACATTGGAATTTGAAGTGACAGGTTCAAAAGAGAGAGATGGACTGACTAAACCATAAATACTTTAAATAAAAAAATGACATGTTCTATATCTGATGTAGGTAGGTACATTACTTTTTTAAGAAAGTGTGTAGCAATCAATGTTTTCTGTGAGCTTGAATTTTTTATCAAATAAAGTTAGCTTAAGACCATGCACCTCAGTGGCTGAAATACGAGTACGTGTCGCACTCAAGTTTAACAGAATGTGTACATATTGTATTGTATAAGTCAATTATTATTCCATTTTTCTAATGGACTGAAAATAGTATTTATATTTAAATAAATTCTAAGCATGATAACACTGTGTTCAATTCGTTATTGTGCAAATGTTGTATACCTATAATAAATTTATTACCGTTCAGAAATATGTAAGACAATGAATTGCGTTTAGTAAATTTGTTTACAAATGCTTATATAAATATTAACCATAAGAATAAAAATAAATGTCTACAATAAACAATACAAACACCTAAACCAAATTCATTAATATTTACTTACTTGCACATTACCTATCTATTTAAGCAACATTTCAAGTTCAACTCGGCTTTCACTAACTTGCCACCCATTGGTGTGTCTACACACAGTTAAGTCATGACGTCATGAGTAATGTGTATTAATGACATCTGCTCCTATATTCCAGCAGCAGAATGTTCAATGAATAATCCTGATCTGGTCTCTTATGTAGACATTTTTGCCTTAGGCCCTCCGCACATAGAGCTACCTGAAAGAAACTGATAAGTAACACGATTCAAATTACAATCACTAACACGTTGCTTACGTGTCACTACTAATGTATTTATATGGAGGCCCGCACACGAAGCTACTGTTTTGTAACCAGTTTATGATCAGTCACAAGAAACCCCACATGCTAGTCGTCGCACTACCAGTTACAAATTGAATTTCAAGAAGTCGACACATAGAAAATAGGAGTGAACAAGTTGTTAATGTGTAATTCGTAGCGGAGATAGAGAAATATCCCTTGTTGTATAATTATTCACTTGCGGAATGTTCAAGGAAGATTTAACTGAAAAATAGGGTTACCAACATTGAGTCAATAATGACCCGAAGAAAATAATTGTTGGGGGAGAAAAAAGTGGGATACAATTAATGAAAAAGTTCAAGGTGAAATAGTTGTTTAAATTATAAAGATATAATTCCTAAAATTATTTTAAATTATTTAAGTAGCATATGAAATGCGGCACTTTTTACCTCTAGATAATAATAATAATAATATTTCCCGTTATTCCCTTTAAGAGACATAGGGATAAACAGCTTCCCGTTAATCCCTTGCGGGACATAGGGTAGCTATGAAATCTTTCCAACTTTGTCTGTCCCTGGCCAGGTACCCAAGCTCTGCAATGCTCTTCTTTGTCTCTTTCTCTATAGTTCTTCTCCATGTTTCCCTGGGTCGCCCTCTACTTCTTTTACCACCAGGATACCATTCAAGTGCCCTCCTGCATACCTCTTCTCTGTCCTTTCTCAAAGTATGCCCTAGCCAGCCCAACTTTCTCCTTCTTATTTCTATGTTGATGTCTTCTTGCCCTGTCCTTCTCCATAATTCCTCGTTCGAGACTACCTCTGGCCAACTCACTTTAAGTATATGTCTTAGACACCTGTTTATAAAAACTTGTTGCTTCTGTTTTATTACATTTGTGACACACCAAGTCTCTGATCCATAAAGCAGCACCGATTTCACCATCGCATTAAAAACCTTTATTTTGGTTCTGTTTGTAATCTTGTCCGCGCACCACACTTTTTTTAGGCTTATAAACACCCCCCTTGCTTTATTTATTTTTGCCGTAATATCTTTAATAACACCATCCTCGCCCGACATTACACAACCCAGGTATGTGAACTCATCAATTTCATCCACCGCCTCCCCGTCTATTTGCAGATCTCCCTCGTGCTTTACGTTTACACACAGTATCTTCGTTTTTTTCTTGTTTATTTTCAACCCTGCCTTTTTCTATTCCCCTGTAAGGTGCTCTACCTTCTCTTGCATTTGCTGCCTCGTATTTGTGACAAGAGGCAAATGTCCTCACCAAAATCTAGATCCTCTAATGTTTCCTGCATTTTCCGCTTTATACCCCTTTTGTTCCCACTCATTGTTTTAACCAATACCTCATCCAATGTTATAAGAAACAATAACGGTGACATAATACATCCTTGTCGGACACCAGTCTTGGTCTCGAAGGCTGGTGATAGATGGTTTTCATGTATTACTCGACATCTATACCCGTTGTAACCCTCTTTTATTAAATTTATAAATTTTTGGGGTAGCCCTTTATTTTTCAAGGTGCCCCATATAAAATCCCTGTCCACTGAATCGAAGGCCTTTTCGTAATCGATGAACATCAGGAATAGAGGCGTGTTATACTCGGTTGCCTGCTCTATTATTATTCGTAATGTATTTATTTGGTCAGTGCATGACTTCCCCTTTCTAAACCCACTCTGCTCTTTTCGAAGCTTTCTATCGATCACCTTTATTAGTCGGTTTAGAATCACCTTGTAGAAAATTTTATTTACTACACTAAGCAGGCTTATACCCCTCCAATTGTCGCACATCCTCAAATCTCCTTTCTTTGGTACCTTTGCTATTAATCCTTCCTTCCAGTCTTTAGGAAATTTCTCTTCCTCCCAAACCTTTTCCATTAGTGGCTGTAGCATCTCGACGGCTGTATTCATATCCGCTTTTATCATCTCGATGGTAATCTGGTCTACGCCTGCCGCTTTCCCTGTTTTGAAATGTTGTATCGCTGTGTTAATCTCTTCTCTACTTGGTGGATTTGTATCAATTTCTAACTCCGGCACATCCATTTCCTGCGGTAGCTCCACTGGCCCTCTTTCTATGTTCATGGTTTTTTTGAAGTGGTTAGACCATTGTTGTAGTTGTTGTTCGACGGTAGTCAGGATTTGTCCTTGTTCATCCTTTACAGGTATGTTACGTGTCCTTGCTCCTGACAGCTTCTTTATATTTGCATAGACCTCCTTTATATCCCCTCTACTTGAGGCTAGTTGCGCTGCTTCTGCTATTTTCTCTGCATGCCTTCGTTTGTCTAATTTGATTTTCTTTTTTATATCTTGGCTTAATTTCTTATACTCTTCCTGTATTTTCTTTTTCCTCTCTTCTGTTTTTTCGCTTAGCCCCCTTCTCTTCACATTTCTTCTTTCCTCTATCCTTCTCCATGTATCATCACTCATCCAGTGTTTCTTCGTATTTTTCTTGTACCCCAACACTCTTTTACTAGTATTAATGAAAGCACTTTTACATCCATTCCATGTTTCCTCAATGGATTTATTGAAATTAATTTTGCTCGCTTCCTTATTCAGTGTTGTAGTATATTGTTTTCTGATTTCCTCATTTTCTAGTTTTGTGAAGTCGTACCTTGGTCTTCTACCGCTTCCGTCATCTCGTTTCATTTCCCTTCTGCGGATTCTGATTTTTGCAACTACAAGATGATGGTCTGTCCCTGCATCGGCACCTCTCCTGTTGCGTGTATCTAAAAGTTGCCTGCTCCATGATTTACCTATGCATATATGATCAATTTGGTTCTCAGTTTTTCTGTCCGGTGATACCCACGTGACCTTGTGGCAGTTTTTATGTTTGAACATTGTTCCACCTATTTTGAGGCCATGCAAGCCACATAATTCAACAAAAAGTTCCCCATTTTCGTTCATTTCACCGATGCCTTCCCTTCCCATAAATTGCTCTATTCCTTCGTTTTCTTGCTCTACTTTTGCATTTAAATCCCCCATGAGAACAAGCATATCTTTCTTGTTTACTTTTTTCATTATGTCACTTAGTTGGTTATAAAATTCCTCCTTGACCTCGTAGCTTGTTGTCTCAGTTGGTGCATAACATTGAACTACTGGCATCTTTTGCTCCCCGAAATCTAATCTAACCATAATAATTCTTTCATTTATCGGACACCATTCTATAAGTGCATCTCTCGCCTTCCTACTTAGGATAATCCCCACTCCATGTTGGTGTACCCTATCTTCATCTTTCTGCCCTGAGTACACGATGCTGTAACCATTTTCTTTAACCTCGCCCCTTCCATTCCAATGTGTTTCGCTTACTCCTAGTATCTGTAACTTATATCTTTCCATTTCCTTAATCACTTGTATTAGTCTTCCTGTTTCGTATAAAGTCCGTACATTCCATTGGCCAAGAAGTAGTACATTTTTTATTGTAGTTTTGCTAGGTTTCACTTTATCTTCTCCCTCCATTTCCTTTCTTAGTCTCATGTCCTTTTCCATAGCCATTTTCGTCATCTTGGTTCTGCCCTCTGCGTGTTCCTTTACTTTTTTGGTTTTTGCTCCTCCATACACTTTAAACCTCCTCCATCTTCGTCCGACCACAGATATTTAACTCCATTTACTTCAAGTTTACGGTATCCAACTCTAGTGTTTTTGCTTTCATTTCTTTCCTTTTTTGATACTTCCCTTATCGCAGCCTGTATTTTTTGTTCGTCCTTGGTGAGATCATTATCTATGTATATTTTCCTTGGCCCAAGTTTACGCTTTTGTTTTTACACTTCCATTTTTTGTTCCCATCTTTCAACTTTTGCTACTATTATTTTTGGTTCCTGTTTCCCTACTTGGAACGCTTCAGCTATAGATGCAACCACCCCTATTTCTTCCTGTAAGAACTTAGTGACCTCTTGCTTCAAGTTTTGTCCTCTAAGGTCTGCTCCCTTTATAACAATATTATTTTTCTTACATGCTCTCTCCTGGTTTTCTACTTTTTCTTTTAGCATTCCAATTTCTTTACGTAGCTCCTTCTTTTCCGTCTCCCATTGTACTTCTTTCTTTAAAAGTTCTTCTTTCAAACCTCTAATTTCTTCGCAATAGTTCTTCATTTGCACCTTGATATCTTGCACATCGTTTTTTGTGCTTTTTACAGCCCCATTTATTTCATTCAGCTGTTCTGCCATGCCACCTATTAACTCCTGTAACTTTTCCATGCCGCAAGTTGTCTTATTTCCCTGTTGTTCACTTTTTGATTTTGTTTCTGGGGGTGATCTTTGTGATAATTTACTCCTCTTGAAAAACTCCACTTTCTCTGTTTTTTCCTCTTTTTCTTTCCCCTGGGCTTTCTCTTCTCGCTTCCTTTTGCTAATTAGCTCTGCTTCACTTCCGATGCTATGTATTCGTTCCCGCACAGTTGTTTTACCTCTCCATGGATATATTAAATTTGAACAAGACATTTCGTACATCTTAACATTTAAATAATTATGTGTCTATTTTACCCCTTAGCTAGCTCAGTAAACATGAAACTCCCCTTAATATCTCAGTAGTCGCTTATGCAAGATCACTATCTGCCAAAACATAAATCTGGTTCCCACTTATAGTGTTAGTTGGACTGAAACTTAACTTTAAACAATGCACAAAAAATGCGAATTGTTGACTTCAAAACACATAAAAAGATAAAACACAAAAAACACGTATAAAAATACAAAAGAAATAAAAGAAAATAGAATTAAATTCTCAAAAAAGCCTACGTGCTATATATTATTAGATATATTTTAAAAGAACGCAAATGTCAAAATATCTTTAATAAAACTAGAATGCCAAATTGCCTGAAGCCGGTACTTATTTGAGTCGCTGATAAAACACATTCTTACACGTTTGCAAACACTTGCAGTTAAACACAACCTTATTCTGCACTGAAAACCTTTTACCTGGAACTGGTTGGTGCATACCCTTGGAAATGGCACGCCTCAATCACCCGCTTGTGGCGGACATTATGCTGGAATCCACTAATTGCAT
Source organism: Agriotes lineatus (assembly GCA_940337035.1). Classification (NCBI taxonomy): domain Eukaryota; kingdom Metazoa; phylum Arthropoda; class Insecta; order Coleoptera; family Elateridae; genus Agriotes; species Agriotes lineatus. Next base: position 84,210 of record CALNHX010001789.1, on the reverse strand, counting down.
GCAGGCCTCGTAAGGACAGTTAAATTAACGCCTCTCAAAATTGACACTTCAAATAAGCCTATAAATATAGCACAATGGGTGTACTTACATGTACACCCGGAAAATGCGTTTGCGGAAATTGCAAACTCTGGTTCGCTGCACTTTAACACTGTTAGCAGCAAACGTTGGCTGCCAGGCTCCTTTAAACCGCCTCAAATTAACTTATATCTCCCTGGGAGAATTCACGTATTATACTTTCCAATCTAACAAACCCAAGCAGCTCTCAGAAGAGACTGCGGGCGACTGCTGCCTCTTTTGTTAAATTTTCATGAGTTGAAAATCCCCGAATTCCGCGTGTTTCTTGCTGCACTCGCAAAAACAAAAATTCATAATACACGTCCAGCGCAGGACTGGCTTTGAAAGCATTTGCTTACATAAAATACAATATTAAATCTAATATAAAACATCGAAATACAACTTGGCTTCTACATTTATGCATGAAAATAAACATTATCGGTAAGGCATATTGCATAATTATCGACCTTTGTAAATCATAGGAGTTAAAGAACAAAACTATTTTTGGCATTCCATAAAAAATATGCTCAAAATTCATCTTAGAATTAGAAACTACATTTTTCTCAAACAAATTAAGATATTTTCTAAAAACTTTTTTTTTGCCACTTTCTACCAATGGCTTCTGCTCTAAAGCTTTTAAATAGGAACAAAAATTTTCGCATCCATGTATGTAGTTAACCCAAAGAATTTTATGAAAACCGAAAGCCCAAAGAATGATTGCCAAACCCGAAGTCTTTGGGTCACAATTACAGTGTTGGCAACGCTACCGAAAAAGTATGGATAGCAGTGGGAAAAGAAGTAAATTTAAACAGGTACGTTGAAGTGTGTTAATTTAATTAGGTATAAGCATAAAGTACCTATACCTAAGTAATTGGTTGTTTTTAATGTTTAATTATGCAAAAAAAAAATACAGAAGTAGATATAATATATACAGTGCTTACCAAATGTATGGAACTGGCCTTGTTATTTCAAAACTATTCAAGTTAAATCGATAAAATTTAATATGCATGCTGTTTACAAAGCCTTCTATTATTTCCACAGTTTTGTCATTTTTTTAATTGACAAGGTCGGGAGCTGCACAGCCAACTTGATTTTTTTTAAATAGGAAGGGGGGTTAAATCGCATACCGTTTGAAAGGTATTTTCAAGTAGAATTCAGCGACATGCCGCTTGCCATAGTTATCTCTAAAGATAACTTTGCTATTGTAAATTAAAGTTTGCGAATAGGTATTAACTGGTAAAACTGAAGATCCAGTTAGCATGGGAAACAATGAATTGTTTTATGGTGTTTATTGTAACATCAGATTGTTGAAACCGTGTTTTAAGTTTATGAAGTTCATCTAGTACAAGAATCATTAATTTATAAGCGATGCTCAAACTGTTCCCCATTCGCCTCTTGGCAGTAATAAATTCGATTAGAAAATCCTTCAAGTGAATTCAAAAGGAACTCGCGAGGAATATTTGCTGTTTCTTCTCGAATTCGTTGCACTAGTTCATTCAAGTTATTTGGTTTATCGAGGTAAATACGACTCTGCAGGTAACCCCACAAGTAAAAATCTAGTGGGGTTAAGTCAGGTGATCGCGGTGGCCATTCAATACGTCCTCGACGTCCAATCCACCTTTCCGGAAAAACGTTGTTCAAATAAGCACGAACTTCGTGCCTATATATAATGCGGAGGGATCCATCATGTTGAAACTATAGCATGTTGCTAATTATGTTAGAATCGTTTTCATCGGGGTATAATCTTGTTAGATGAGGGATGGTATTTTCTTGCAGTTGTTGCAGATATCTAGCCGCAGTAAGATTCCCTTCAATAAAAAGGGGCCTATAATGTTCTGTCCAACAATACCTGTGAAAGATGAAAGCATTTTAGTATGTTAGTTTTTTCTATAAAAATTTTCAAGGTCAAAGAATTTAGGGTTTATGTTGGCATAACTTGGATTCCTTTAAAAAATATATGTTGGTAAAATTTGTTTTAGTAACTTTATAAAACTAAAAATTGGTGGGAAATTTAAAATATGGCATTCAAGTTCTATGTACATCAAAAGCTCTTGCTAATCTTTCGTAAACGTCTTCTTCTGGTGCTTAGGATGCAGATCCAACAGTTCCTCTGCACACTTCAGAAATGCTTATTTTACATTTAATTTTAAAAGATTCCGTTTTTAAGCGTATTCAGTTTCAAAATAGAAAAGCTGACTATTTAATTTTAAATGTCAAAATGACACAAGTCATTTAGAGAAAAACCTGACGAAAATAAATTTTCTAATAATTTAAAAAAAGCAGTTTTGCCAATTTTATCTGGACCTTGAAAATTTTTATAGAAAAAAACGTACTTTATATGTTATACAATGTAACTCCATTGCCATGGAAGTGATGCACCTGGAGTAAGTAATAAAATGGTTAGCTAGGTAACTAATTTCTTAAAATATATGCTGAAGATAGAGTATCCATTGAAATAGTTTGTATATGTGGTATTGCATTATGAATGAGTGGTGTAGCTTGAACAAGCGTTCACGTTCGATCAGTAGAGTTAAGCAACGCTCTCTCTGGTCAGAACTTGGATGGGAGTTCCACGGCTGCATCTCTCGGCGCCTCGTGGTACGGCTATCACGGAAAAAAGTTGGTCCCGGCGGTCATAACAACATCATGACAGTCGTTAGTGGGGTTGGAAGTCCTCATAACTGCACAGCGACGCCTATAATTGGCCTAATCGCTGTTGGCTGAGTGCAAATTAAATAAATAAATAAATAAATAAATAAATATGTTTTTAGTGCGTAATTTATTTCCAGTATTGTAGGTATAATAAAAAATAGTGTCAAGTATTTGTGGATAACTGGTCTTTAAAACACTTGCTCTATTTCGAGCACTCCAGCTACGCCGTCGTGCTCGAAAACTCGCGCGTGTTTTAAAGACCTTGTTATCCACTCATACTTTAATATACTATTGTTCTAGGTACTTGGCAACCGGGTGTACATTTGTTGCACTGTCTTTGCACTCACATGGAAATCTAGCAGGCGTTGAACAGGAAGTTGTTGTTAACGTACATGAAGATGAGGAAGAAGGCTCTCAGTCGCAAGCACCTTCTCTATCTTTGGAACCGCCAACAGCCAGAGTACTCATTTCAGCACAAACTACCACTCTGACGTGAAGAACCATCCCAAAATGAAGAGTCATCCCAGAATTTGACATTAGAATTTTGTCAAAAAACAAGCTTCAGTCGCAAACAGAAATCTTTTATTACTGAAGTGGAATATTTCAAATCTAAAAGGGCTGCTCTTTCTTCTACATCAAATGACAAGTTGCAAACAAGAAAAATGTTTCTTCTAAGTTTGCTGCCAGAACTTGATAAAATGACTCATCAACAAATGAAAATATTTAAGCGAAAGGTTCTACTCCTGCATCAACTGGCAGAGTATTCTCAGCATCTTCAATGTTTCTAGTTCTATCACCAACCCCATCTCCAATGTTGCAAGTCAATCCTACAGGTGCAAATTCCTATTATGAAACAGTAAAACAAGTCACACGAGATTTATCATTACCCGAGTATCCAAACTACAACAGTGGTTATCAAATCTACACTACAGAAACAGACGAACAAATTACACAGAATCGATCATTCCACATTTACACATGTGATAAATCGATTTTTGGTGAGCAAATCACTACCCATATTACGCATTTATAATACATTTTCAAATAAGTACGTTCAATATGTTTAAAAGTAATCTACAAGGTGAATCAATATTATAATATACACTGCTGGACAAAAAAACCAGACACTTATATTATTTAAAATATTTTATATTTAAGCGTTGTTTGAGTTTCTTAGACGGTATCCATGAATTCCAATACGTCAACGTCCAAATGTTATCAAGTAAACCGGGACCTGCTTATATAAATGATATTTTTTTTGTTTATTGTTATTTTTGTTTGTTCTTGTCAATTAAACAATTTTTGTGTTGAAACCTGACCATCATCAGACGCGACAATATTGCAAAAGCTATTGCTTTACATGAAAACAGAAGAAGTGTTCGCTATATCGCTGCTGCTTTGACACAGCCCGAAGTACAGTGCATGACATTATAAAATAATGTCAGCAAATTGGCCAATACATAAGAAGAGTTGGATCGGCTCGTCATCGTTTTACGAACGATAGAGATGATTGATTTATTGTTATTTATTTATTTATTTATTTCGTACCCAGCCAACAGCCGTTAGGCCAATTATAGGCGTCGTTGTGCATTTATGGGGACTTCCAACCCCACTAACGACTGTCATGATGTTATTATGACATCCGGGACCAACTATTTTCGTGGCAGCCGTACCACGAGGCGCCGGTAGAAGCAGCAGTGGAGCTCCCATTCAAGTTCTGACCAGAAAGAGCGTTGCTTAACTCTACTGATCGAACGTGGAGGCTTGTTCAAGCTACACCACTCGGGACCTAGCACACAGAAGTATCCGTTTTTTTTTGTCCAGCAGTGTATGTTTACCTCAGAGTTATTAGTATCCTTCCTTCATTCTCTCATATTAGTATTTCTCTGCTGAATACCAGGGCTAATGATTCGATCAAGTTTGAGACAACTCTTCTTGTAGAATGTTAAAAATTTAGAATCGCTCTGTTATAGTTCCTTTGCCACGAGGAATAATCTACAGTTCACATTATTTCTAATATATTGATGAACCCAAAATCGTCTTCTTTGAAGCCCTTTATATCTATAATAATAATAATAATAAAGGGCCACGTTCTCCTCATCACTTGACATACCTACTCTATTTTTCACTATATTATTATAGTGAACATACTAAATTATGCAAAATAGACAACATTCAGGGAATAAATAAAATCAGAAAAAGATGGAAAGAAAGATTACTTGCTTTATAAAAAAGAAGGGATTGCTTGAGAGATATGAACAAAAAATTCAATAGATGGATTGAATATTTCGAAGAGATTTTTAACGGGAAAGAGCACGAAGTCGACCAGGGGCAAAAAAACAGTAACAGCAAATAAGAGTTTGGGCACACAACACACAAATACAGAAGGAAGTAATTAAAATAATTATGAACTTAAAACAACAAAAGCCGAGAAAATGAACTAATAACGTTCGTAAAGGTGATATTAACTAAAACCAAAAACAGAATAAAAATTGAAGAAAGTAGGTATGTATAGACAGTTCAAAGTGAGAGTGGGTTTAAGACGAGAAGATTCCCTATCGACATTGCTTTTCAGTATAGCCTTAGAAACAGTTCTAAAAGATAATGAAGTACATATGTTAGCCAGGTTAGCCTTAATATATAAAGTAATGCTGGGCTTATTCGAATGAAAAATAACCGGTTATCCGGTTATTGAAATAACCTATGTAACTCGGTTCTCGTTCCAAGTATTCGAATGAAAAATAACCTCATCCTGATACGTACTACGTGCCGTATCTCAGCGATCTGCGAGTGATCGAAATTCTGTAAATAATACGTCATTCATAATTCATAACCATAAGCAAGGCAGATTGTACTGAAAATACCATTTGGGCGTCTCGCTCTACAGTTTTCTTTCTACACTTCTTAATAAATACCTCTTAATTTCCAATACATAACACATAATGTACATATTATGTTTTGGTTATATATCGGAAGAATGTAGGAGTAATTAAGCTAATGCAGAATAGCAAGTCGTAAAACTCATACAAATACAACAATATATTATTAATTATTATTATATTATTATAAATCGCCAGCAACCGAAAACAAGAAAGGTGTATCCAGATATATTTCATTCATATCCACAATTACTTATTCCACAAACTCCTTAGAAATCAAATAAAAATCATTTATACAATTATTATTATAATTAACGATTAACTGAGTTCCTCTGCTATCTGCAAGTTACGACGCCGATGCAGAAGACGGTGAACCGCCAACCGGCAAACCGGCGAAATCGAAACGTATCGAGAGCCAAAATTTATTCGAATGATTATTCAAATAATCATTTGGTTATTAATATCATTCGAATGGAAATAATTCGGTTATGAAAATTGTCCGGTTATGCCCATCACTAATATAAACCGTGTCTCAGAATGAATTGCGTTTAAAAAAAAAGTTATAGCTCGTTTGTTATTAAAACTTTTAATCAATTAAACTCAGGAATACAATTAATAACTCTTGGAAATTAAACCTTAAAAATAATATCATCTAAATGTTGGCTTTGGCGTCGTACGCACTCCTCCAAACGGTGTTTTGCATTTATTAGAACTTTTCGGTACAGTGCTTTGGGAATTGCTATGATTTGTTCCCGTATTTGATGCTTAAGTTGTTGCCAATTTTCTGGATGATTTTCGTACACCTTACAATGTTTAATTAAACTGGCGGATGGGCTTTGATGAACATATCGTAAATTGTGCTGGCTCCGAAACATTCTCTGCACTTGCATATAAGAATGAGCATTTTCATAAAATGCTCGTAGACAAAAAGCACGCTGTTCTCCACTAAAACGCTGCATTTGTAATGAAACTCCAAAAGACGTTAATCGGAACTTTGACGCTAAAAAATTTCTGACACTGACAGTTTCCCCTAAATGCTAGAAACAAAATCGAAATTCATTCTGAGACACCTTTTATAACTTATCATAAAAGCAGTAGTGTGTAGCGTTTAGGGATGATGTGGTATTATGATGACTAGGAACAAAGAAGAACTACTGGACACATCCAGTTAGATTCAAGCAAGTACATAATGTTATGAGGTTACAGATTAAAGGAAAAAAACCAAATAATAATAAGTTCACATGAGAAACAGCTGAGCTTATTATCAATAGACAGCAGCTCTCATACTTTAACAGCCACTGCAACCTGTATTATACAAGCACCGAGCTCTGTAGACTAGTGGTACCACGTCTACTTAGCATTCGGGAGGGCGCGGGTTCGATTCCTGTGGCCGTCTGCTCTAATTCAGGTGTTTAGGTGGTTTTCCTGTGTCAACAGAGTACCTTCTCTGAGGCGAATGCTGGGGCAGTACTTCTCCACCTTTCTTGGCCTCTCTTCCATTCTTCACCCCTCCTTTCTCTCACCCATCCTATAATTTCCATTCTTGGTTGAAGAGAGACGCAAGGTCCCTATAGCAGCTCGCCCCCAATTGGGGGAACTGAATTGACCCTGAATCTTTACCTTTTTTATACTTTTTCATTATACAATAATTATAATATACTGTTTGGAAATAGTTAATAAACATACAGAATGCATATCGAAATATGTATTCATGCAGATTTATGGTTCATTAAAAATTTTCTATTTAAGTCCTACTTACTTAACTTCTATTTACGTCAAATATTAGTTAACATTTATTTGACAATTTCTCATTCGCATAAAAGTGACTAATTTGAAATATTCAAATATAGTACACACATTATTAAACAAATAACATACATACATAATCTGTAACTCCTTACATGGTTTACACAGTGTCGCGGTGCCGGACGCACCGAGCCGCTGAGAGTATGTGCAGTTTTAGATTCGGTGGTAACTAATACAAAAACAAGTAGTAAGTAATATGATATTTAGTTAAAATTATCGATTTAATTTTAAAGCGTATTTATCTAACTAATGTAATATTGCAAAAATTTTATATATGCCACGGGAATAAAAAGATTTTATCTACAACTGCTTGGATAAGGACTTATTATTTTATTTTATATTAAAAAAATATATTAGTAAAATTAATTTAAAAATGCACATAGCTTCAGCCGCTCGGTCTGCCCCACACTCCGACTGTGTAAAGGGGTTACAGATTATGCATGTATTAGTAAGATGAACGTACTGAAACAAACAAAAATTGTAAATCTATATAGGGTATGGCTGTCAATGCATCTACATTTCAACATCCAAGCATTTCGCTCCTGCTCTTGTGGAAGCGAAAAGTAAGATTAAAAATATTGGGAAAAATTAGGGTTGCCAACACTGTCATTTTGACCCGAAAACTTCGGGTTTGGCAATCATTATTCGGGCTTCGGGTTTTCAATAAAATTCTTCGGGTTAACTAAAGGTTCATACATACAGTGTCGGACTGGCCCACCGGGCAACCGGGAAAATGCCCGGTAGGCCAATCCAGTTTGGAGGCCAAAATGTCCACACATTTTTTTTTTCAAAAAATAATACAAAAAAATGCACAAATGTTTTAAAAAAATTCAAAAAAGTCCAAACTTTGTGTCAAAGTATTGTCCAAGTGTTGTTTGTGCATCATGCATCTATTATTTCTTAGTAGTCGTGGAATGTTCGACGGGTTTGAAAAGATAATAGTTAGTGTCAGAAAATTCCTCGAGTAAATTACAGCGAACGCGTATTAAAATGAAAATGACAACAATTGAGCGTGAATTTCCAGTACTGAGATATAGGAGAATAAAAAAAATGCCAGGAGAAACTATCGGGGATGAATCTATTGATCCTACGAAAACAAGAGTTTTGAAAAAATTTGAAGTGAATACTAATAAAGTGATTGTTAATCAATTAACACAAAGCATGGAAGACCGATTCACTAAAAATGAGGAGGTTTACAGAACTTTTAGTTTCTTTGATCCGAGTACTTTTCAACATACTACTCAACTAAATATTCCCGATTTCGCTTTTGTCGCAACTTCAAAGTTAACAAACATCCCACAAGACATCATAAAACAAAAATTGATTCATTTTTCTAAAAATTTTTTCACTATCTCTACAAAAAGAACAATCCCAGCCTATGGTGACTGACTGATCCAATCACGACCCCTGCTCACGACACTAATAGTGATGACAACGAAAATGACACTGAAGAAGATTCAAGTTTTCAATTAAATATTTGCATTGGTGAGTGGACAAAGGGTGATTGTGTGGGTTGCATGACTTGTTGCTTTAAAATTTTACACAAATATAATTGTACTGTTTGAGGCTTTCGCGGTTACTCGAATTATTCTCCTTAGCATAGAATTTCGGCTTAGACCGCGTAGTATTTGTATATGAACACCCAGCATTTTCTGGCTTAATGTGCCTTGCACCTTGTGAAGTCGAGCAAAAACCCGCGCGATGGCCATGCTCTCTGGTGGCTCGTGTTGTTTGAGTATCTTGAGAACGAGGGTACTTAGGCAGATTTGGCCGTTTTGCTGTTTGTGCATCCATATTCACTAACGTTTCGCAAGACCTTGCAGCTTGCATCATCAGAGTGAAAGTCTATGCTAAGGAGGACAAATATAATTTGCGCGCCACTACATATATCAATTTGTACTTAGCCTACAAATAGTTACTGACATTATCATGCACTAGGGATGGGCGCGTGACGTGAAAACAGTTGGGTCACGCCGGGTTACTGCGGGTCCTGTCGTGAACGTGAGTAATATTTGAAAATCGGGACGTGAACGTGAGTGAAAATTGCCAAGGCGTGATTCACGTTTCACGTTAATTTTACTTTACATATTTAGTAACGAAAAAAAGACTGTAGCGTGACCCACTCCCCCGCTGTTCGACATGTGGAAGATCTGGAGCTGGAACGGGAGGTCATTGTAATTCTGTGTGGCAGCCTACAGCGAAGGATCTTCGCACTTATGTTGTGTTGTGAATCTTGTGTCTACAGTTAGAAGTATAGAAAGTAGAGCTTTTCAGTACCAGTGAGATGTTTCTGGAAGAGGTCGTTAGGCCGAGTGCGGAATTTCGAGACGAGTATGGAAAATCAACTTTCCTATGTGTATTTTTTTTGTACACTAGCATACAAAACGGAATAATAAATTTCTCCTCAAATCTGAATTTGCTAGTGTACGAAAAAAATGTTCATTTCTCCATCGTTTTCTTTATCGTTTTTTTGTTGTACTTTCACCTGCCATTACTGTACTGTGCTATTGCTGGTAAGAGGGGTGCTCACTACAATCATAAAAATTTCGCCTGCGATAGAGCTTTGTCCCCCGGACTCCCCTTTAGCCAGGGGGTTGTGCCCCCCCTCCCCGCTTATTTTTACATGTGGAGGCCACATGCATCCTTTGCCCGGTAGGCCAAATTTTGCCAGTCCGACGCTGCATACATACATGGATTGCAAACATTTTTATTCGTATTTAAAAGCTGTTAAGTGATTTCGACGTCATTAAGCTATCCATGCGGTTAATTCAACTATAGGTTGTCATTAACGAAATTAGTTAAAAATATTCTGCCCGAATTCTTACTGATTACGGCCCTGTACAGTTACATTCAAATTCGTCTTAGCAAGCATTCTTCGTTCAGTGCACAAATTGCGTATTTGTTTCGACAATCAAGCGTTGAACGCCTAAATAAATCAAATTCTTTATGTTAAGCAGTAACGAAACTCAGGCCTTGGAGCTTAGTGTTTTCTGTCAAGAAATTGACGCCTACAGTTCTTGCAAACTGTACTTTGGTAATTCGACCCTTTGAGAATCGCTGTAGCATTAACAAACTCTTCTAGAACGTTCTTTGTTTAACCTGATTACTGCTTGATAATTAGCTTCTGGAAATAAGGTTTGGGGCAAGCCCTGTTGGTCGCGTAGTGTTTAAATACTGTTTCAGAAATCTATCCTGCTTTCCGGCTGTCATAGCTTCAATATTTTCGTAGAACGCGTCGTTATCAGTATGATATTCGAGAACTGTGGAATGTTCATTGTAAACTGGGGGCTTCCCCTGGTTCTTGCCAATTCAGCAATTGCATCACCCGTTAAAGCCTTCTTGGTTGTGCTTTCAGCCCACGCATTTTACGTCCAGCTTTGGGACCATTGGAAATAAAGTTTGATAAACCCTTAGTTAACCGCACCTGTAGAAATGATGACTTCTCGGAGTTCGAAGTTTTCTTCCGTTGTATTCTTCACGCGGAGTTCGGATTTGAAATGAAGAATCTGTACCCAGCACTTGAGTAAACTAGAGGTGGTGTTTTTTTTCGCACCCCCGGTTCGCAGCTTGTGCCGCGAATCGGGCTAGCTTTTGCTAACTGGTGGTGATTAAGTTGTGAATCCTTTTTGACTTTTGTGCAAATTTTCGAGTGCCTTGGGGCACGTTAATGACGAGTGCAGTTACACCCGAATCTTCGAAGTGAACATTAATTCTTGGGTGTCTTTGAAAATGCGCGGGGCGGCAGAGGAAGTGTATTTAACTCGACGTTGTTAAATTGGCCGATTTTCGTTTCATACAGTTGGTCTCCGGGGAGACTTTTGGCACTCTTTGCCGATTCGATTAGAAACGATATCTGAAGAGCCTCAACTAACTTTTTTCCCTGTTAAGTCGGGGAAAAACTATTGCGTAATGCATATCTGTGTCAACGTCGGGTTTAATTAAAGGAAGGGCCCGCTGCGCAATATAGTGTTGTTTGCTGTCACTTCTTCGTTTGATGGTTGCTGCCGACTGTCTTCAATTCCCTCGAGTCCTGCTGCCTCTTCTGGAGAATTTGCTACACCTTTTTGCAGGTCTCGCCAGGCCTCCACGAGGACGAGTTCACCTGCAACTAACACTGCATGCTTCAACTCAGGTAGGCGCCTTGTATTGTATCAACTAAATAATTCTGGTGCCTAACTTAAGGTGCGATTTTATATTTTATTGTGCGTCAGTGCTTATAAACGTTGCGTACGTCCGCTAGGACTTATGATCTGTTTCAGTTAATGTTTACCAGCGACTTTACTCTTGGCGTCTATTTTATGTCACTTGTTTTGGATCATAGTGTGTTTTTGTGTGTCTTTGTAACTAGCCCTTAAGATATATTTTGGTTTTCGTGGGGCCCCCTTTCATATTCACGTAGGATATCGTATTACTAAATTTAAACTCACCTCCGGGTGTTTGTTTTAATGTACCGATTTGTGTAAACTGTCATTTGTTCCTTTAAATAATAAACTTGTTAAAGTCAGTTCATTCTTTTTGTTGAATTTTGAAACCCCTTCTGGGTCATTAACTAATCCAGTGTGGCAAAGGCCAAGTTTAATTAATTTTGTGAAGTTAAAGCATGCTCTTTTGATTAAGCGAGCCCCGAGATTTGAGCCAGTCAGTGTTCTCTTGTTATTCTTTAGTGACGGTGGCCTTGAAGGTAAGTGATTTAACGACAAGGTCACCCGGCTACTCGGAGGAGGCTTGGTAAACAACAGGCTGAGGTGTTCAGCAACGTACCTGAAGGACTTCTACATAGGCTACGTGTATTGTTCTTGGTTCTAGACACGTTAGCCACCCCTAATCAGAACCAAGTGGCGCTCAGGCATTTCTTTTTCTGTTAAGCAAGCTTTAGGGTAAGTACCCCGTCGGTTTTCCATTTAAGTCTTCGAACTACCCCTTCCCGACTGAGCTAAGTGCGAGTAACCGGAGCAACAACATCTGCTCCGACACATTAAGATCTGTGATTTCTAGTTTAGTAATAGTTTACTTAACTTCTAAGATATATTTTTAAAATTGTATTTAATTAAATGTAAAGAATAGTTTTGTTCTTTATTCCTATGATTTACAAAGGCCGAAAATTATGCTATGTGTAATGGGCCAGTTGTATTCTTCACCGATGTTTATTTTCATGTTTGAATGTAGAAGCCAACTTGTATTTCCTATGTTCTTTTATTAGATCTATTGTTGTATTTTATGTAAGCAAAAGCTCACAAAGTCGGTCCTGCGCTGGATGTGTATCGTGAATTTTAGTTTTCGCGAGTGCAGCAAGAAACATGTTGTAGGCGGGATGTGGGTATTTTCAACTCATGCAAATTTAACAAAGAAGACGGCATTCACACGCAGCCTCTTCTGAGAGCTGCATGGGTTTGTTCGACTCGAAAGTATAGTACGTGAATTCGCTCAAGGCGATATAAGTTAATTTTATGCGGTCTAAAAGAGTCGGGCAGCCAGCGTTTACTGCAAAACAGAGTTAAAGTGCAGCGAACCAGTGTTTATAAATTCCAAAAACGCATTTTCCTAGTGTATTGTAAGTACACTCATTGTGCTATATTTAAAGGCTGATTTCAAGCGTAAATTTTGGGAGGCGCCAACTCAACTGCCCTTTCGAGGCCGGTACGCAAACGGGGGTTTCCAGCATCATGTCCGCCAGGAGCGAGTAATGCAATCGAAGCGTGCCGTTTCTAAGGGTATGCAGCAGTCAGTTCCAGATAAAATGTTTTTAGGTCGGCGTGACAAGGTTGCGTTTAACTGCAAGCTTTTGCAAACGCTAAGGAATGAATTTTATTAGCGAATAATATGTGTGTGGCTTGCACTTCAATCGTAACAGGGCAATTTTAACATTGTGTTTTTGTTAAACATTTTGTCATTTACGTTCTTTTAAACACAATTATTACGTTAGTTTTAATGATGTTTTACGTTGTTCAAGTTAGCAACATTCCTGCGAGTAGCCTCAAGCTACTCGCACGTAGGTTGTTTTAGAATTTAATTCTACTTTCTTTTATTTCCTTTTGACGTCAATAAATTCTTGTCCATTGTTTAAACTTAAGTTGTAGTCCGACCAGCACTGCTTTAGCAGATAGTGGTACTTCATAAGTCACTAACTGACGTATTAAGAGAATTTAATGGTCACTGAGTTAAATAAGGGATAAAAAGGCAAATAATTATTTAAATATTAAGGAGTGCGAGGCGTCTTGTTCAAATTTAATGTCTTCACGGAGAGGTAAAAAAGCCGCATGTCGTATGCTACCTAAAAAATATAAAATAATTTTTGAAATTACATATTTCTAAATTAAGAAACTATTTCACCTTGATCTTTTTATTAATTTTTCCCGCTGCTGATCATGTAAATAAGTGATACAGCCTTAGTAACAAAACGTGTAAGTCGGTGATTATATTTGTTTGCTGCTTTTTCTTGACAACGGAACTTAATACTATTATTAAGTTCCTAGGATAATAAAATTAACAAAGCAAGATGCAGATTTAGACGTTTTGTTTCTAAATTGCAAGTGTTTATGTGACATGTGACACTCATAGGTAACACGACTCACGAAAATTAATCCTGGTGACAGGTGACAAACCAAACGATTTTTTCAAAAATCTAGGAAAATTTTGATAAGCAGCGAGAAAAATATAATAAGATAACTCGGAATGTATCGCCTATTAACATTTTCGGCAGGCAACAAGTCGCGACTTCGTCTTGGCTTGTACTTGCCTACCTCAAATGTTAATAGGTCCTTACATTCCTTGCGACTTAAATAGCTATTATCCCCTACTCCCTCCTCCAAAATTATTTTCTTCGGGTCAGCATCGACTCAATGTTGGTAACCCTAGAAAAAATGCAGAATCCAAAGCCAATGTTCTTGCAATAGTTAATATACAGTTGCAGCCAAAAAAACCGAGACACTTTTTTTTATCTACTTCTCAAAATGCGACACTGACAATTCTAATGAATAAATGTCATCAAAATTCATTATTCAATTCTAAAAAATGGAGAATTAGGTTAAAAAAAGTGTCGCGGTTTTTTTGGCCGTGACTGTAAATGATTGTGTGGTTTTTCAGTTACTGTAACTAAAATTGGCCTCAGATTAATCTTAGGTAAAAGCAAAAATCATATTTATGCTCTTTGGTAAAAGTGTAAAACTATTCCTTGTATAGATACTGCCCAGTTGTGTATTTTTTACCTTTTATATGTTCCATACCGTTCTCTTTCTAATTGACACAACGTACATAACCCCACATTCGTTTATTTCGTCTCGTGATATTGTTTAGCAGATTCTAGCAACAGGTCTTCATAACTGCACAACTGCCTGAAAATGGGGAAATTGAACGTATCTCTCCTACGCTATTTAACTAGCGAAGATTTTCGGGTCTTGACTGCGGTAAAATCTAAATTGCTTCGTATGGCGCAGTATGTTTTAGTAATTTTTATTTTAGATTGAAATGGGCATGAAGAACCATGAATTGGTACCAGCTGCCTTAGCAGCGACCATAGCAAATCTACAGCATGGTGGCGTACATAAATTGTTAAAAGAATTGTGTAAACATCGCTTACTCAGTTACGAACGAGGAAAGAAGTGTATGGAAACCGTAACTTTACTCCAGTACATGTAATCTAAAACTTCTTGTATTTCAGTTGATGGCTATCGATTAACAAATATGGGTTACGACTATTTAGCTCTTAAAACCTTCGCCAAGCGAGATATCGTTGCTTCCTTTGGTAACCAGATTGGTGTGGGCAAAGAAAGTAATATTTACATCGTAGCGAATTCGGAAGGGCAGGAACTGTGTTTGAAGTTGCACAGGTGAGTAACGTTGTGTGAATTTGAATCTTTGACTTGAATGTGGATTTTTAGATTGGGGCGGACTTGCTTTAGAAATGTTAAAGACAAGCGGGATTACCACAAGCATAGAAAGGCTGCGTCATGGTTATATTTATCAAGGATTTCTGCAACGAAAGAATTTGCATATATGAAAGCCTTATATGACAGGAATTTTCCTGTGCCTAAACCTATTGATTTCAATAGACATTGCATCGTTATGCAGCTGGTCCTAGGAAAGCCCTTGTAAGGTTATATAATTATATTGTTCAATTGTATAATAACGCACTGACACCTTTAGGACTCATATAATGGATGTAAGTAACGTAGAAGCCCTATATGATGAGCTGATGAACCTTATTGTCCAATTTGCCGATTCCGGCGTTATACACAGCGACTTTAACGAGTTTAATATAATGCTGGATGAAAACGAAAGACCCATTGTTATAGATTTCCCACAAATGGTTTCAACAGCACATCCAAATGCTCAAATGTATTTTGATAGGGACGTAAAGTGCATCAAGGAATTTTTTAAAAAGAGGTTTAATTACGAAAGCGAGCTGTATCCTCAATTTAGCGACATTGAAAGATCTGACAATCTGGATGCTGAAATTGAATGCTCGGGATTTACAAAAGAAATGGCCAAGCATATCAATATGGAGTTAGGGATCGAAAAGAATAGTGACAGTGATTCTGAATCCTCTGAAAAGGAAAACTCGCCAGAGAGCGACAACGAAGAACAAAAGAAGGAATTCCGATACACTCTACACCTTGCAGCTGATTTATACGAGGAAGAGGTTGATGCAGTGGAATTAAATACCCACACGTCGGAAAGCCATTATGAGACTACGGATACCATTTTTGAACAGCTTAAAGGGAAGGAATCTATCAGCAATGATTTGAGTCGTGTTCATTTAGATTCGGCTTCGTACTCTGGTGACTCGGATGACTTGTTTGAAAGTAGGAGTATAAGATCTACAGCGACTACAATAGCCCCTGAGGAAATCAAAAATAGAGTTAGGCAGCAGATGATGCGAAAGGAGAAGAGGATACAGCGCAGGAAGTGTGTTGCTAAAGGGGAAGCTAGTGCAGTAACTCGAGTAAGACGGGAGAATAACGATAATATTAAGCAAAGTAAAGATATTTGGGGTTAATGTTTAAGAGAATCGTGTTATGTATTGTTGATTTTGTAATAGAACTACCTGTAATTTACTACTACCTTGTTTTGAAATACACGTCAGCGTTATATTTAGCTACAAAATAATGCATATCTTGGTATGGTATTACCAATTAGTTTATTTATAAGGAGTTGTGATGTCAGTATGGATATAACATAGTATGAGATCATTATAAAAGTAAACATAATCTAGTAACAAATTATCGTTTTATATTCATTTAGCATATTTATGTTGAGTGCTAATGGGTTTAGGTGAATTTTAAGGTTTGTTTACGATAAGATGTTGCTGCCATTATGTTTGGAGTATATTTAGTGATCATATTGAATTCGTTAGGCAACCCAACCTACAGACCTATTATGTAATTAGATCTACCTGTGATGTTTACATTTTGAGACTGTTTTACCAATAGTGTTTTTGTTGTGTACAACCGTTCGACCAGGAAGTGCATCAAGGTAATTAATGTAATACAGCACCAATAGTGGCTATTCTTTTGCAGAACGTTACTTATAGATGGAACTTACAAATTATTCATACATTTACAAAGTGAACGGC
Organism: Agriotes lineatus; assembly: GCA_940337035.1. NCBI lineage: Eukaryota > Metazoa > Arthropoda > Insecta > Coleoptera > Elateridae > Agriotes > Agriotes lineatus. The sequence continues at coordinate 67,248 of CALNHX010001789.1, read as the reverse complement.
AACATCAATCTACCATGGGTTACCAACCTTATGTTCTGATTTTCCCTACAATTTTCATTAAACTCTTGCTTGAAAAAGACACTAGCAGTGATTTATTGAATACTATATTAAAAGCATAAGATTAGGTAATGCACGCCATAACCTTCAAGAAGACAGCCAACAATAATTAGTTTATTGTATACACTGAAACTCATGCGGACCTTTAAGAATTTATTGATTAGTTCAATAGTATAGGCAACCCATTATACAATATGCCCAAACTTGAAGAATAGTTTTATGTAGGTAGGTAAGCTTGTTTACTTTTTCGAAAAATTGTTTAGTTATATGAACGCCTCCTGGTGCAAGACAATTTAAAACAGAACCTACTGCGCAATTCAAGTGTGAATTATATTTTAATTTAAAAGAAACCACAAAATCATCAATATGATACATTTACGTGCTGGAAACCTTAACTGTTCTTCGACATTTTCTTGACTGTTTTCTATTAGCGATTTTGTTATATGCCTTTACAGTCTTTCTTTTTATACATTATACCTCTATAGTTTGTTACATTCATTTTATTTTCCTTTTTAATACTTCCACTTTTTGGTTTTTACCACTTCTCTAGGGACTTTACTGACTCAACAATCTTGTTCCACTTCATCCTGGCCTGCGGAGTTCTCTTACAATTTCTTGCAGATCTTTATAGACATTCTCCACCCATCTCTGCCGTGGTCTTCTTTTTAGCCATGCTGTAACAAGTTGACTGAATTTCCTCGTTATGTCAGTGTTAAGTATATTAGTGTTTTATATATTCATAGCTTTGTTTTCTTAGATATAGATCTTAGTTTTAAAGATACAGTTCATGGGGATCTTATTTACTAAAAATATTCTGGTTTTTATAGCTTCTGTTATATCATTATTATTGCTCATTATCGACGATAGTTGTCTGAAAATTCTGACATCTCTTCCTAAATTTATAACTGCCTATAAGTTACCTTTAGTGCAAGACTGACAACCTTGGACTAATTTATCCTAACTATCTTGAAATGCCTATATAAGCACTCTATAGTTCTTCGGGACTTACAGGACTGACGATGATGATAAGCTACTTTGGTCTACCGTTCTTGATATTAATAAATATTTTTTCAGTGTTAACAGGAAGACCTATTTTATCTAAATTTTCGTGTTTCGTACGCATTTATTGTATTGTGTTCTTCCGTACTAGTAATTGTCAGGTCATCTGCGTATCCCAAGATTTGGTACTGATTCTTGAATAAGTATTCATCATGTCCTATTGCATTTATTTATTGGATCTAATACCATGTTAAACAGTATTGGCAAGAGCATGTCTCCTTGTCTAAAAACCCACATTGCTGTTAATGGCTTGAGTTTTCTCTGCTCTCGTGGCACCCTTAAACGAAAGGTGACAGGGCCGGCGTCACACTTTTAGCCCGAGTGGGTAGGTAGGGGGGGGGGGGAGTTGGGAGTTCCAAGTGATTTTTCACAATACACTCGCATTAAGGAGCTAGGGATACAGGGTTACGATCAAAAATTGATAAAAATATACTTTGAGATGTCACAAAGTTCAATTTATTTGCTTTTGTTTAAAGATGCAAATAAATCATTTTCGTAGGGCGAAACAAGATGTTAGTTTTCTATTACGAACAATAAATTCATCCATTAAAGTTTCTAAATCGAGCACATCAACTGATTCCGGGTAGGAATGCAAAATGGCAACGTCGTTTAGCAGATTCTGTGCGATAGTCGATCTTAAATAATTTTTTATTCGACGCAAAACTGAAAAACTTCTTTCATTAGAACAAGAAGAACCCGGTACTGTTATTAACCTCAGCAAACGCACGAATTCGGGAACGATTTTCATATAATGTCTATTTTCCCAAAGCGTAAAAGAGATCTCTATGACTACCTCTGGCTGTAGTTCCGAATAAGACCCATCCCCATGTTTAGATTAGCCAATGTAACATATTTCTATTTCTTTGTATAATATTAAGCCTGTGTATTTTCGTTGCCAGTTTTGTATTTCGGGCGCACTCGCTCATTTTCGGAGGGCTGCTGGTGCGTCATTTTAAAATCTTCGGTGGTCAGTTCAACCACTGACACGCAAATGATGAGTTGAAATAAAGTGGTTACTCAGAAAAGTTTGTATTTATCAACACCCCAATTTCAAATTTTAGGTTTTGTTTGAAAGTTTCGAGTGGGTAATTACCCACACGCATATTATCGAGTGGGTAGTACTACCCATACTATCCACGTCAACCGCCGGCCCTGAAAGGTGACCGCCATCCTGGCTAGTTCAAACCCTCGGGGGTGAATGACTTGGGTAAGAACTAGGCAGCGCTTCTTGAGGAGGGTAAAAAAATGCATATAATAACTTGGAAACACAAACAGGCGCCAATGGTTCAATACGACAAAAAAACAGATCAAGCTGATGGTCGAAAACACACCTACCTTTTGTGACTTCTCGCTTAACAATATGTCAGTTACTACAATACACATCGGTTATATGGAAAAGTCCATTTTTTTACAAGCTAATTTTTGGTATTGAATATATATTTATCACAGTAAATTACTGTGTATATTGTATACCCAGTAATTTACTGTCAAGACCATTGGAATCTCAGAAATGGTAAGAAATACAAGGTGTAATAATTAAATCACAGTTGCAGAATTAATATGCTTCGTAATAATTGTTTAAATTGTGTCTAGCCACTTAGCCTTTGATTTAGGTATAAAAAAACTAAAAAAAATCGAACGCAGCTCTTTTAACAGTGGAAATGTTTAAAATCTATAAACACTGATGTTTTATGTAGATTTATGTGATATAGTTTACTTGAAGGTTGGACAAAAATCTGTGAACGTGTTCTACACCCTAAATTATGTTAAAAATGTTATATAGGTACACATATAGTTGAAAACACTTGAGGAGATATTCTTATTGTTACATATATGCCATCAGAAATCTTATGTATTATTGTTTTAAAAAACAAACACTGAAAACACTCTGTTAGTTCCAACTCCAGCACTTAACACAGTGATTCATACAAGGATGACTTAGATCTTAATCGACAAGTTATTTTCGCCTATAATGACAACTATCTTCTCATTACAAGGAACGTTTTCTGGTGGAATGATGACCGTAAAAGGATGAGAGGACAAGTAAGGAAACTCTATAATAGAGCGAACGTATCCAGAGATTGGGAGGAAGATAAAAGAACCCTAATTGAATAAAACAAACCACTGAGCCTACCCAGAAAGCTTTGTGGGGAATAAAGCACTGTAAGGAGATCTAAACCACTCCAGAATGTGCCAGGATTCGTTTTACGAACTTTCAAGGCTCAATAAACACTCTAAAGATCACAACTGAAGAGTTAACTAGAACAGGGTAGGGAAACTCGATTCTTCTCTGTAGACAAGCCATCAAGAGATGACTAGCAAATTGCAATGAAAGTAATTACCCCTGCCAAAATCAAATGGGTAATACTCATTTGAATCATACAAATCACCGGGGTCGAACAGGATTGTTCCAGCAATGCTCTAGAAAAGTTCGGACCTTCTGCTTACTAGACTTTGCATGGTACTCAGAACCAGCCTTGCTCTAAACTGTATGCCTATAATATGGAGACCAACCAGGACAGTTTTCACACCAAAGACTGGTAAGACAAACTATTCTCAGACGAAAGCCTTTCGACCCATTACTCTTATGTTATTTTTGCTTAAGACAATGGAGAAACTGCTAGACAGACATATCATGGATGGTGTTCTGGTGTAACACTAGCTTCCGCATAAATTATAAACAAACATTAAAAATGTATTAAAATTATGCATCGCCCATTCAAGCGTTATCTCGGGCTACATCTTGCCGACGCTCGAACAAGCGATAACGAACTCAGGCTCGCTATGCGCAATAGATACAATGAGTCGACCCTCGCGCCGCCTCCCTGGAGTGGCTGTTTTGATAACACAATGAAAAGCATATAAAAGCAGGTTCCGCGACCAGTTCACGAGACTTGACTCGAAATCCCTCTTCACTTGAGATTACATGTCCTGTCCCGTCCTAATCCTGCCCAGTCCTCTCTCAGATCTTCTTGAGTCCACGGACTTACCTTTATTCCAAGCTCCTCTCCTGAAACTAGATTGAGGCGCCGACTCATGGTTTGTTATCCTGAAGGCCTGATCCGAAGCCAGATTGAGGCGGCGACTCTTAAGTAGTGCCCGACTTTTGATTTGTTATCCTGAAGGCCTGATCCGAAGCCAAATTGAAGCGTCGACTCATAAGTAGTGTCCGACTCCTGGTTTGTTATCCTTAAGGCCTGATCCGAAGCCAAATTGAGGCGGCGACTCGTAAGTAGTGCCCGACTCCTGGTTTGTTCTCCCTAACACGTAAAAAGAACCCGCATTACGATCCGCCCCGTAATAGTCCCAAAACTATTGAATCATAGAATTCCTACGAAGCCAGATTGAGGCGGCGACCTGTAGGTAGTGCCCGACGCTTGGTTTGTTACCCTGAAGGCCTGATGCGAAGCCAGATTGAGGCGGCTACTAGTAAGTAGTGCTCGACTCCTGGTTTGTTCTCCCTGACACGTAAAAAGAACCCGCATTTCGATCCGCCCCGTAATTGTCCCAAAACTATTGAATCATAGAATCTCTACGAAGCCAAATTACATAACCCGCTTAAATGTACCTTAATCCCTGTAACTGCAGGCGTACACTTACCGGAAGGATCCCCTGGGACGTGGAGAGACGTCTTCGTAAAGTCGGAACATCCAACCCGCCTGCAAAATCCATAGCCCGGCAAATTTCTTCGCGAGCGGCTGGAGGTCAGAAGCCCGAAGTCCGCTGAAATTAATTCGAGAAAACCCGGCCAAGTCTCGCATCCTCGGCACTTCGACGGATACGTTGCGAACTCCTCGGACTCCTATTAGGCCCGTGGGCATTCCCAGCTGGACACCAAGGTGTAGTAATTGCATACATTAACGTAATTGCACCTTGATTCTACCCCCCGAACAGTAGTAAGTACTCTGACAACTTTAAGGCAGATAATGTAACACATTAATAGAAGACTGGTGGACAATTGGTAGAAGTGAGAAACAAATTAACGAATTCGAATGCAAGATGAGCCAACTACATGGATCGGAAAACTTGCTCAAGGAATGGATCTTAGTAATGGCATCTGCCATGCTACTCTAAAATGTTTCATACATAATGCAAGTGTATCAAGAACTTAATCTTAGTTTTACTTGCGCTTGGACAACTACGAGGGCTGTTCTGTTAATTGTTAGTTAAGAAAAGTTACGAAAAATATGGACTTGAAAAAGAAAATAACTATTGTTCGTTCTTTGAAATTACTCTCGCAAAACAGGTAAAAAATGCCGTTTTTCAAAAGTCGTTAACCATTCGCTGAAATTCAGTAATCGTCGCAATTGCGCTAGAAAGTCGCTTACTACGTTTGCTTTTTTTAATCTGTGGAATCAAAAATAAATCGCTTGGGCCAAGACCTGAACTGCATGGAGGGTGGGTGCCAACGGGATTCTAAATTTGCGTAAAAGGATTGTAAAGGGCACAGGTGGACTAGCAGTCTTGGTCGTCCTAATCCGTAGTACCGCCTCCCCTTTCTCAGCTCCATCATTTACCGACTTAAAATATATGAATTTACTAGCTATTCTTGTTAACAAATAATTTCGGCTTAGACCGCGTAGTCTTTGTGGATAAACACCCAGCATTCTCTGGCTTAATGTGCCTTTCACCTTGTGAACTCGAGCACGGATCCACCCGATGGCCATGCTCTTTGGTGGCGCTTGTTGTTTGAGTACCTTGAGAACGAGGATACTTACGCAAATTTGGCCTTGTTGCTGTTTTGTGCACCCATATTCACTAACGTTTCGCAAGACCTTGCAGCGACCTTCACTCTGATGATGCAAGCTGCAGGGTCTTGGGAAACGTTAGTGTTCGCCGTTTTTGCGGTGTAGTGTTGGAATCCTGATTTGTGGGGATGTAGTGAAGAGTAGATGAACCTCAGATACCGGATCCGACAACCCATTGGGTTCAGTATAAGGGGTGCTTTGGGCACTCGAACCAGCAAGCCATAAATACGACGGAAAGCGGTTTCAGGAAGATATGTGTAGGCACCGGCTCCGGCAAGCCACACAAATATGCTAAGGGCGGGTCGCAGGGTTGTTCTGGGAGTCGTATTTTGGAATTAAGGTGAAGTTCGGGAGTTGTGGATGTTTTTTTCAGGATAGTTCAGGGACTCAAGTGCTTTACAATTCTGGACGGCGTCTTCGAGCAGGCCTAGATCTCGGACTAGCGGCGACTCGTCTTTCAGGGCAAGACGAAGTCCGGATCGGTAACTCGGGCCGGTTTTGGTTGTCAGGTTCAAGCGGTAGCCTCTGAGCTCGACGGGAAAGTCCTTTCGGGTTGCAGGCGAACTTTGGCTTAGCCCAGAAAGTTTAGGGGCTGGGGGATCCGCCAGTTGGAGCTGGATGTAGATCGCTGAACTCAATTAGCTTTAGTAGCCCAAGTAGGCCTCGTTTTATATCTGTATGCCTCTCTGTCTGGACTATTTCTTTGGGGAACCTAAGAAGGCTTGCTCGCTGCTTGGTTGTACGTGGAGTGGCGCCGCGCTGTGCCGTTTCGCTTATCGCAAGTCGTCGCTCACGGGAATTCAAGCGCAGATCGTGACTTATTAGCAGCGCACACATTTTGTGGATGTGCTAACGTCACAGTGTATAACAAAATTGTAAATCAGATTTTCGGCCATCACTACAACATTTTTGAAGAAAGCAAACGTCTGTATAATTATTAGAAATTACAGATTTATAATTGTCAGGAGGAATTACTGCAGTTGCATCTGAAGAAAGCATCAATAACTTTTTTGTGTGCATTTTCACCGAGAATAACTTTTATTGGCATAGCCCGTTTAATCTCGGGGCCATAAATACAGATTCAAGACTTATCACCCGCAGCAATATTAAATGTATGCTATGAAAATCCTGGATCAAACCTAATATAAATCTGCTCCAGTCTACCAGTGCTTGGTTTTGGTCTTCGGTTAACAAATGTGGAATCCACCGACTTTCCAGCTTCCTCACGCCCAGCTGTTGGTGTAAAATATTATCCATTGCGGATAATGCAATACCTAGTTGTTGTTGGATCTCTCTATGAGTTATATACCGATTTTCTTTAGGCAGCTTTACCACTAAAACGTGTTCAACAGAATCATCTATATTCTAACGTACAGCGTCCATGTTTAAATTCAGGGAATCGGTAACTGATTATGGATAACGAAGGTCTATGGTCACCAAAAGCTGCCACTAGATTTTGATTATTTTGTTTTCTATGTCGAACTTCTTTTATAGTTGTAGAAAATCATTTACCCTAAAGCATACTGTAGCACTTCCTGTCCAGTTGACAACAAATGCAAGATTTGTTGCTACTAGAACTTCCAAAAGAACTTTAAATTGAATAATAATATGGAAACAGTATTCTCTGGTTATTTATACACCAACTTCAACATGACGAACTGCAACAACGAAATTTTGAGTAGGATAATAATAATACTTTATTAGGGAATTGCTTTAAAAACACAAAAAATCTCTCTGTGCGTAGTTTTAGTTATTAACCAGATATTAATCACTGCATAGGAAACTGCAATCCTTAATTAAATAATTAACTGGGAGTCAATCGGACTTCCTAAGTGTTTTTGAACCGCTAACCAGATGTACCAAATTATATACTTATGCCTGTTTTTAGTTCTGTATCGCTTTTATGAAGCACTAACTTCAACTGTCTTTGCCTTGATAAAGAAATAAAGCTTTCCGAAATATTGATAAAATAATTGTCCTTTGATTTGCTGCCCTGATTAACGAATCTGAAGTACAGAGTTTTCATTAATTTCCATTTCCCACGTGACCCATGTATTCACCCTAAATGCTAGGCAACCAAACTTACACGATTGGTAGTACTCTCTAAATACAGTAACACAAAATTATCAGTGGCGTTCCAGTGGTTCGTAAAGGTATCGTAAGCAATGTTTGCTGCCGGACTGCAATGAATAGCTCCAACTTCGGCATTTCTTGTATCACTAAGAAAGTGTGCCTCAAAATGAAAGCATCCTGCTCCGGGGAAAAAAACCATTCTTCTTAGATCACTTCTGCACATTAAACAAAATATGCTGCTCCACAAATGAACTAGACTACCCATAAAAATTGTATTTATTACATTACGTCACAAAATATATGTATAAAAGCTTTTGTTTTATATTATACTCATATTCAGCATATTTAATTGCACTATCCTCAAATATCAACTGAAGAATTAACAAAATCATATTAATAAAATTAAAAAATAATAAAATTATAAAAAACTATATTTCACAAAAAATAAGAGGAATCACAAAAAAGGTTAATTAATAGTTCTTTGAGTCTCTTCGGAACGTTTAAAAATGTTTGGCATCGATTTGGCATACTTTGTATGCAATGTGCTATCAATATTTGTGCAAAATTCAACATTTTAAAATATTTTATTAATGGACTTGGTTTTCTTAAAACCCAAATCTGAAAATAAATGCTTTTTATAGTGACACAATCATGAAAGGTTACCAAAAATGCCCTTTTGGAAAATATTTTTAAAAATTGCACCAATATATGCAAATGGTTCAATTCATTTGTGGAGCAGTATATATAATAATATTTTCTAATAATTTATTGCCATATTTAATTATTATCTATATTAATAATATGAATTTTAATTATTAACAAATTTGGAAACTGTTATTTTAGGTTATATGTAATAGCTAATAAATATCTCAACTTTACAATTTACTACATCGAAATATCCAGGTAATTTCAGAGTTCTGAAAAGAACTGTTTTTCAATGTCGACTCAACAAATACAATCCAATAACTTCTAAACAGCAAAACGAAACGTATGAAGTTTAGAGGTTAGATGTGACGAACGTCTATGTCGCAGCAGGTCACGATTTGGCAATTTGTTTAGGGATATTACCAATACCACCAACCTTCAAAAAACAAATTTATAGTGGCAAATTTAAATTCAGTCACGTGGGAAATGGGATTTAATGTAAACTCTGTACTTAATCAAATCGTTTTAGCTTTAGCAACGCTGTGCTGTTAGGTATTCGATCTAAACATCTAACATTATTGTATCAGTTTTCAATAAATGTTATACATGTGTTACAGTGTTACGTCTAGTGTGTATTCGAGAACTGAGTTACCAATAATTCCAATTCCGAATAAAATGTATGTAATAACATTGAAATGTAAACTTATTTAGGCATTAAATATCACAAATGATGTCGACAAAAGGTTGTTTTGTGGTATTATATACTACAACACGACTTTAAAATTTCATAGGCTCTTCTGATGAATCTATTTTTCGCTTTTACTATATTATGATTTCAATCAACCTAGAATGATAAAATGACTACATACTGATTATTGATTATATTTATTCCTTTTTCTAGATCTACACCATCAATTCTCTCGTAAGAGGACGACGCTGCAAGCCAGGGACGTTGCAGGTGAGTGGTTCATTTGATTTAGACAAATTCGTGTCGTTCTGAATTTTCCTCCCCATGATAACTTCATTTTCCCTGCCTTAGCAATAGGAAGTTTATTACGCATTTTCCATGGGTTTACGTCGGGCAATAGTCAGGGCGTTCGGGCCGGTTGCAAAATGCAGCTCTTAAATCTCCAGAGACTAAGGAGATGAGGAAGGATGTCATTGCCATGGCAACACCCCGCCACATGCCATTGCAGATTTAAATGTGCCGTGAAGTAAAACCTAAAAGATGAGTTTCTGTCTGAAACGCTGGCGATCACTTAAAACAATGAAGATAATAAAACGAATTATTATAACACAGCTCGAACCTCCTAACAGATTTTGTTCAAATTTGTCTGATGGAACCGATTGTGTTCCGATTGGAATGAAACTATTCGAGGGGAATGCTGCTTTGCGGCCGATTGTAAATTTCTTCAACAATATCAAATTTTTAATGTGAAATTAGATCTCGTGTATCCATTCCTAACAGTTAAAAACTTTTCATGTTGAGCATCTACTTATTGCCATCTCAACAGATTATTACCGTGCAAAATAAATAATTTCCGTCACACATTGTAAAAACAGTTTTAGAAATCTTGAGTTGTACTTAAATGCATTCGATTTTAGAATTTTAAGTGCGTCGTAATTTATTTTTTTGCATTTCATATAATAATGTGCTATTTTACTAAATTCAAAATCAATTAATAAAATGTCACTTTACTATATGGTAATGTCACTGTCAAATTCGAGGTTAGTAGGTTATGTTTTGTGTCAGTTTGTGTCAAATTCGAGGTTAGGTTAGGTTTTGTCTCAAAACTGACGGGAAACCTAACCTGCTAACCTCGAATTTGACATAGACTTACAATGCCACCAACATATTATTCATACGTTTAAATTTCCACAGCCCCCTTTTTTAATGGACATGTGGTATAATGCTTTTATATAAATGTTTGTTTATAAATACTAATACAAAATGCGAAAAAATAGTATACACACTTCGTAAGAAAAGTAGTTTTATTAAACTTATATAGTTTTTTAAGTTACACGCTCGCTTCGCTCGCTCGTACTCAATCAAGCTATATTCGTTTAGTAAAATTGTACTTTTCTAAACTTGTTGTGTAATATACTATTATTTACTAGCATATTAGTAAAAATAGTGTGAAATTTTCAAAATGTCATAAGTGTCATATTTAAAATAAGAATCTGTAAGTAACATCAAGGATTACTTGAATGTATGGTTGCTAAGACGTTATTTGTAGTTGCATTGTTACCATGAAGTTGAGGGAGAAATAATTCGAAAAATCCCTTGAGAGGTATAAGTAGCTTTTCATATTTTGTATCTATGACGAAAAAGAACAATATCATGTTGCTAGTAAATAATAGTACAGGATGAGGTTTGCACACGAGCCGAAGGCGAGTATTGTAATCTTCCAAGTGTAATACAGCCATTATATGCGTATCAAATGCAATATTTTATCTACAACTATGTATATAGCTTTAATAATGACAGGACCTAACTGCTTTCTTTATTATTAAGTTGGTGACACTGTAAGTCTATGTCAAATTCGAGGTTAGCAGGTTAGGTTTTGCATTAGTCTGTGTCAAATTCGCGGTTAGCACGTCAGGTTTTGCGTCACTCTGTGTCAAAACTGACGCAAAACCTAACCTGCTAACCTCGACGTTAGTGTCATTTATTGACAATGTAGCCCACGAATAAAAAAAAATACCAAGTGAAATATGAAATTTCATATTCCACTAGTGTAATATGAGCCGCTTTGTATTTAGACTTGGATATATAATGCACTTGTCGCCAGCGTAGCGGTTAGGGCGTCAGGCTGCGGTGCCGCGGTACGGGGTTCAATCCCCACATCTGGCAAATGGCGGGCGGCCCACCCACTCGCTTTAAAAATTCGGTACCAAAACTACAGTTATGGAAGTAGGGAAATGAAGGCAGTCGTTGAAAGCGTGATGCTAACCACATTACCCAGTACGTCGTTAACGGTGTGTCAGATGACTGGGTTTCGGAAAGAGATATTTCGGCGACCCAGACTCGCCTTGTCTCAGGCCATGTTCCTTCATGGAATGAAGTGCCCGAACTTTACTTTACTTTATATAATGCACTTATTATTTGACAGTTGTAGATAAAGTATTTTTCTCATCTCATGTGACCAAAATACTTCAGCTTTCTCTTTTTACTAAGAGACGAAAAAAGTATTGTAATCGTGAAAAAATCATGTTTCAGGGGCCCGATATGACCACAAAAATGTTTTCTCAATTCCTTCTGTCTGCCTATTCGTTTGTCTGCTCGTCTGTCTATTGACGGTATAGCTCAAAAAGTATTTTTTGGAGGAAGACGATATTTTGAATTCGGAATATGTGTCTACCTGTCTCGATAGGTTGGGTCAAATATAGACAGGGTGAGCACCGTAACAAAATAAATAGTTGATAGTGTTTCTTTAACTCAGCAATAGATAAAAGTAATATTTTGCATATAGCTGGTTTTTACCCTTGGCAAAAATGGGATCCAAAAGTTACATGCTAAATATCGTAAAAAGGACAAAAATGTGCAACGATCAGCATATTGTGCAACCACAAGCGAAAATAAGACGCTCGCCGTAATAGCCAAATGAGACTAGTGACTGGGTTCGACCAGGCTACTTCCAGGTGCTGAGTTCAAATACCATCAGCCGCATCTCTTTTAATTTACAAATTGATGCAATTCGCATTACCGAGTGTTTCCTTTTATTGTTTCAGTATTATTAGGAACGTTAAGATATTTTTACCCCTATGTGGACCGCTCTTGCGAGGGGAGTTCCGTGTATACCCCTTTATAGATTTTTTATTATTCTCTTAGGTTGGCATCTCTTACCCATCTTTTGGAATACTGCAACATTTCGGATTCTGTCGGTTCAGAACGTTTGTAAAATTCTTCTATAAAGTCAAAATTGAAAAACTTTTTCGAAGTTTATGCTTCAGCACTGTGTAATAATATTGAGAGCACACAACAACGGAAAATTCGAATGTGAAACTATATCACGACTATAGAGAAAACTTTTTATTTTTACAAATTCGTATCTAGCGATTTTTTTCTGTTCTAAAGTAGCTCCAGCTTTTCGTAGTATACTTCGGCAAATGCCTTTTCAAAGTCTACATAGCAGGCGTGTGTGCCTTAATTCATGTCTAAACACCGCTGCATTGAGACGTTCATTCTAAACTGAGCTTTTCTAGTTCCGAAACTATTTCTGAAGCCTGGTTGAGTGTTACTTATTCCCTCCTCAAGTTGTGTTTTAATTCTAGCATATATAATTTTCAGAAATACTTTCAAAGTATAGCTCATTATAGTGATTGTTTTATATTCTGAAAACACTGGTATTATTACAAATGTTGATGTGAACTATTGCTTTAAAATGATGCCCTGCTGTAGATTGTATTAAATACGTTCACTAAGATGTCTACCATTTCGTTGTCAATGAGTTTCAATAATTTGATCGTGTCCTTAGGTTGAACTGCCTTTGCTCCGTTTGTATTTTTATGCCGTAGATAAATGTTTGTTTCAATAATTCTAGTTTAGTTCCTTCTACATCATTCTCTATTAAATCCAATCTTTTGCCATGAAATGGCATTGAAGCTGTAATATTTTGCAAATGTAGTATAATGCTCTGGTACGGTTAATTCTGATCATATTACCTATTCGCATTAACTTTACCTTTATGGGTGGCCAGTAAGGCAAGAGTTCGTATTATTTTCGAGTAAAATAGATTAAGAACAGTCTAAATAGAATACGTGTACTGGTGTTTATAATACAGATCAAAATATCTTAATCAAAATTTATTATAATAATAAAGAACCTCTTCGGGTCTCCAATTGCACGAATGCCTGCAGACTGCCAGCAGAGCCTCTTCCATGAACTCCTACGGGGTTAGGCTGCTAACACAAAGTTTTGAACGACAGTTAAGAAGGCGACGCTGCGTGCATGGCGGTGTTTTCTGAAATGGCCTCGCACATAAACAAAACGCGTTATAGGCCGGTTTTGTGTGTGATTTTAAAGACAGTGGAATAGAAAATAATTTACCAGTTTATACGTTTCGGCGAGTCATACTTGGGACGATTTTTTTTCTCAGACGGTGCCCGGTCGTCTGGCGGACTTCGTTGCAGCTTTTCAGATCAGCACCTCGGAATATTGTGAAGTACTGTAATTTCGTCAGGGAGCGACATAGGAACTTCCCCTTCGTTGGGAGAGAGAGCTTCTTCACCCCGTCAGTAGATTTCTTACTTAATTATAGGGGTGACTACAACCCAAGGTTCCCTTCTCGTATGCTTTCTACGTAGAGTTGTAATTTGCTATGGCACCGCTGTCTAGAGGGGTCGGGGGCTTGCAGTCTCAGGCCGGGTCCTCAGGTCACTTACTAGCCGTAGGGGAGGACAGAGCCGTCTCAAGGCAAGGTAGAGCGGTGTTGAGGATTGAATTGTGCCACCGATCAAGGCGAGGCAAGGTGGCAGGTTCTGCAGAGATTTGTTCTACTGATGACGGTTAGGCAAGGTTAGATTTTCAAGAGGGTTTTTCAGGGAAAGGCTCTGGACTTAGAACAGCGGTTAGCGACAGCGGATTCGGACTAGCACAGCTAAGTTTGCTCTGGAAAACTTCTTGGCCTGCGCCCCGATTTGGGGCTTAAGGCTGGTAACTGGAGCGCTGGACAATTGCCTTTCACAGACCAAGCATCTTGCTTTATACCCTTCTGGTTGTCTATTATATGGGTTATCTTCTAGTGGGTCCTAGATGGAGTTGCGTTGTAGCAGTTTGCACAAGGATTTGAACGTCGCGGAGCTTTTGCACTTATCACAAATCGTTGCGTTTTGGAATTCTGGCGCAAATTGTGTCGTTGTTGACGGCGTTCAAATTCAAACACACTAATTGTGCTTTAGATTAATAGAAACGAGTGCAGGATACCTTCCGTACTAATAGTATTGTAGCAAATTTTCTAAAATATATTTTTGCTTTAATTAAAACTGGTTCAAATACATTATTTGTTGTTTCCCATGAAGCTATCAAAAATAGTTCAATCTTGTTGTCGAATTCTGTATGTCTTCTGTATGATTCACCGCCGTTATAGTCTCTTTAAAATAGGAAAAACAACTTCTCTGCCACCAAATAATGCACAGAAGAAAATTGTAAACCTTGAACTTGAGTTAAACGCTTGGTAGTTTTGCATTCAAAAATTCCATATAAAATCTGTGTGTACTATATTAATGTGGATTATTTGCGCAAATAAGTTTAGCTACGAAAGCGAAATCGAAAGCTTTAAATCGACTTTCTTGCAATAATAAAGAAATTATAAAGTCGGAAAGAGTGGTAAGAAAAGCGTATTTCACACACGCCTGGGTTCCATCAGATATTCTAATAACGTGCGACACAATCGGAACAAAGTTCACTGGAGTAGAAAGCCTGAAATTGACTAAGCTATGTGTGATACGGGCCCCGTAGGTGCCTGACTTTCGAACAGTTTATTTATGATCACTTCTTCCAGGCCTTGCAAAATGAGTTCTTGACGTTTTCCCTTTATGAAGGCGTATTTATAATTCTCCTAACAATCTTGTGCTGTCTTCACGTCAAACCTTCGCTTGTAGCAAATCTCTGCAACTTTAATAAGATTGGCCAGACAGATATCTTAAGGTAACTACCGCCATTTTAAAGGCTTAATTAATTCCCGCTTTCATTGAAAACCAACTTTTATCCCCAAAGCCGCTTTCAAATTGCGCCTGTTCATTTCCAGGTAGTCGTCCACCGCGGATAACTTTAAAGTCGGCGGTCGGATTAGTATAAAAAATACAGCACAAATTTCCTCAGCGAGTTTCCTTGTATTTGTTGCCCCTTTCGTTGATCTTTTATTCATTCGTACTCCAGCTTAAGCGTGGAGGAAAATGTAAAACTTTTGTAAAATGCCAGGAAATGTTGGTGGGACCCGTGCAGGTCGTAAAGCGTGACGTACGACATCGTCAGTAAAAGATCGCTTCTGCCATTTGCTAAAATGACACAATTTTTATCCGAGGTGCAACAAGATGTGGGGCTATTCTTTAGCGTGATGAGTTCAACTTAGAGCGAGTTCAGATAAAGCTCAGGTTGGTACTGGAATAGTTTCCGTTTTTCACGTCTAAATTGGGAACAGAGAAAGTTATTTATGTGTATCTATTTATTTCTTCATTAGATTTAGTTATAAATGGAATGAGAAAAATACTTGGGAGAACCTCTATATAAGCAACATCATCACACATTTTTCTTTGGATTATTAATTTTGTAAATTATAAATAATATGTAAGAATAAGTGTAAACTGACTGATGACTTATGTTTGATTTAAAGTGAGTATGAGTAATGTAATTCAATTGTCATGAAGAAGTGTTGTTCAGGATACGTTATAAAATTAAATGTAAGTAGCGAATTAAGGTCCAAATACTCTACCACGTTGATTTGGTTCTTATTCTGTAATGTTTCATTCAACCATTAACCAAGCGACTTGTAATTAAGTCTTATTTGTAGTTTTTATTTGAATAATGTTTAATTACAACTATTCCGTCACAAATATACACGTTAGGTAAAGTATTGAAAATGTGAAGAAGCTTTCCTTTGAAAAGGCGTGTTTGGAATGTAATTCACATATCAAAACGGTATTTTCTTAAAACGTCAGTAGAATAGATGCATCTTGATTGTGATAGCTGTCAATCAAATTTTGATTCGCGGTTTAATTCGCGGTTTTATTCGCGGATTTCGCGGTTTTAATTTTAATTCGCGGATTTCGCGGATTAATTTCGCGGTTTGATCTAATTAATCACATATGAAGTTTGATATGTAATTTACATATGTGCTACTGATTAAATTACGCATTAGCTTCCGATTAAATTACGCATTAGATTTTTAATTTGCTTCTGGAATTACGCTGCGGCCATCTTGGTTTTCTGGCGGGAATATTGGGATTTTAAATTTTTTCAGGTTTTTTTTTCTAAGTTCAATTTTTTGATTTTAAACTTCCCGGGGTGTCGGCCATCTTGGTTTTCTGCTCGCGCACTTCTCACGGCTGTCGTTTTTAATTTTTAATTTTCGCGGAAATATTTGAATTTCAAACTGCTAAATCTTCCGTCTCCCTCATCGAAGCTGCTCTCTCTCTCTCTCTCTCTCATGCACGGAGGCCATTTTAATTTCGCGCGAATATTTGAATTTTAAATTTTTTCAGATTTTTTTTCTAAGTCCCTGTTTTGGTAGATTTATCTCTCTCTCTCTTCTGCTCTGGTTGTCTCTCTCTTGCAGTCACAGGATGGATGTTTAATTTAAAAAAATCTCTGGCGGACTTGGATTTGAACCCTCTACGTTTGCATACACATTGGGCTCACATCGATCGATGCCGCTAGACCACGGAGCGCTACGGGATTTAAAGGGTTTGAACAAAACGTCATTTCACGGCTCTGCCGTCACGCTGCCCGAATTTAAAACAATCTATTTTTTGAGAAATATGATTTATAAGAACTGGAATGTATAGCTTATTGTGTTTAAAGATAGATACAATTTAAAAAAAATTAGATTTGTAACAGCTTATTAATTAATTTATAATTTGTGCCTGCTATATGGCTGGATTAACGAGATTCTCATTGTCCCTACCTACTATAGGAAATTTCCGTCTAAGTTCCCTTTTTAAAACAGGTCGGTGCCTGTGTTTTGTTTGGTTTTAAAGGTTTGAACATTGTACCACTTAGCTGTTCTGACATTACACTTCCATATTCATATTATAAATAAATTTTAAATGTTATTATCGACTGAGTTTTAGCCGCTTATAAATTACAACAGCTAGTTTAAAATTAAATGGGCGATAAGAGGTAAAGGCAGATCGTAATATAAAACGAGTTACAAATTTTATTTTAATATATTCCTGAAATACTGATAATACGTATTGCTTGAATAAGAAAGAGATAAACATAAAATGCGTAATTATTCGCAATGGTTTTTGCCCCGGGCGCGTTTTCAGTTAACTTGATTGTTAGCACAGACAATGGAATTTGCTATGATAACACCGAATCTGCAGGGGTCATCTTGTCTACGCTCATCTCGTCCGCATTTATTTAATTTAAAAAAAAGCTTTTTGCGGTGGCCCAAGTCGGATTTGAACCCTAGCCACATGTGAATAATTATTTTAAATCGCGAAAAGTGTTGAGTAAATAAATGCAACGTATTATAAATACGTAAAACTTTTAGTTATTGTGCGTTTATAAGATGGGTCTTTTGACAAAGTGGAAGAATCAAACTGTGCTATTGTAAATGTACAGATTTTTTCACGGTCAATTTGTATATAACAACTTAATGTAAATTGGTAATTTTGAACATTTTAACGAAAACAGCGACTTCTTTCGGAATAAACTGTTTCTTCTCACCACGGAACCCTATTTTATAAGTAAACGTCTGAAATTGTGTCATTATATCGATAAAAACTGCATTTTAGTTTAAAAAATTCCAGTATAAATGCAAACGGACGAAAATAAAAACGCAATTGACCACAAATTAACATAAACTTGAATAAAACAGAGAATTTCGTTGAAAAATTTTCTGTTTTAGTTTTAAAAACTCCAGTATAAATACAAACAAACGAAAATAAAAACGCAATTGGCCACAAAGTAACATAATTTTGAATAAAAACACAGAATTTTGTTGAAAAATGATTTGTTTCACTTAAAATTTTACAAAACTGACATCATGTCACTTGAAATTATACAAAAAAACGACATTTTTATCCAATAAGCGATAAAAAATACACCATCTCACATTATTTCACTTAAAAAATGATCACAATTCGTTTTATAAATCGTTTTGTAAGACGAAAATGATGTAAAAACAGTTTAAGAGTTATTTCTAAGCATAATTTTGCAAATGTTTTACACTTTTTCTCTAACTTGTTGCAGTTTTAGCAAGATTTGAATAAAAAAACAGGAATTTCTGCAGCAGTTTTAGTAAGATTTGAATAAAAACACACTATTTCGCTGAAAAATGTGTTGGTCTACATCATCTCACATAAATTTTTACAAAAAACTGACATCGTGTCACTTGAAATTATACAAAAAACGACATTTTTTACTCAACATACGACGAAAATTGAACAAAAATCACTCAATTACACAGCATCTCACATACATTTTTACAAAATCGCCATCATGTTACATAAACTATGCATAATTTTGCAAACGTTTAACAAATAAACCGTAATTTTTTAAAGTACATCACACAATTATGAAATCGTAGCTCAATTTATATGAGTTTTCGACACTTTGTATGTGTAAAATAGCTTCAAATACTAATATTTGAATACAAACACGCAATTTCCAAAGCATTTCGTTTAAAATTTTAGAAAATCGACATCGTCTCCCATGAAAATTGATAAAAATCGGCATCTTGTCACATTAAATTCTGCAAAAACGACAAAAAAAAATATTTTTATACAACTTTCATTGAAAAATAGTAAAATTTTACGAAAATACGTCTGTGTTGACGACAAATGAAAATAAATTTGAATAAAAACACGCAATTTCCAAAGCATTTCGTTTAAAATTTTAGAAAATCGACATCGTCTCCCATGAAAATTTATAAAAATCGGCATCTTGTCACACTAAATTCTGCAAAAACGACAAAAAACAATATTTTTATACAACTTTCATTGAAAAATAGTAAAATTTTACGAAAATACGTCTGTGTTGACGACAAATGAAAATAAATTTGAATAAAAACACGCAAAAATTATGAAAAGACGTATGTGTTGACGACAAATTAAAATAAATTTGAATAAAAGCGCGCAAAAATTACGAAAATACGTATGTGTTGACCCCCAAAGTAAAAAAATTGAATAAAAACACGCAATTTCACTGAAAAATCTACTACCACCTACATTTCGATAAACAAAACTTCAGTTATGTGGGCTCTTATACTAATATTTTAGCTTTAGACTTTGTAATTATTGCAGATTCGAGAAAAAAACAAAAGCAGAGTAGAAATAAAAAACACAAACACTTTGTAATAAACAAATATATTGTTCTTATTTCGTATAATACTTAATAATATAAATATAAATGTACAGCTGAATGTCTTATTTTCTAAAAATTCGCTAGCAATTTACAAAACTGTAGTTTGAGGTGCACAACATTTCAAATTAAAAAGGCTGCAAGTAATAAAATCAGAATTTCATTGTGTCATTTTAAAGTTTAAGATGCACCCAATCTAGAACTCCCTTCGTTTTTGGTGTTGATGACATCTGCCTTAGAGGCGTTTTTCTAACGGCTCTTTTTTGGAGGCGTTTCCTTATCAGCGTTCTTCTGACTGAACCTTTTTGATGTGGACTTGGATGAGTAGCTGGTGTTTTTAATTTATATTCTAAATCGGGATCGCAGTTATCAGTTTCCATTTCGGTTTTTCCTGTAGTACCAGTCGGGGTTGGCTTCTTTTGCTGTTTAGGTTTAGCTAGCAGCACATTAGCAACGTTAAGGTCTTTGATGTAAGCAGCAAACTGTAGGCGTCCGGGTGGATTAATAGTTTTTCGAGGCCGCAGAGTGTCGTGAACTAAATCGACTATGTTAGACGCCGGTAAAATTTCACCCTTTATAGTAACGGTACCCTTGTGATCCCAGCTCACATGGTTTGAGGCACTCAAAATGCGTAGGAAAACTTCAGCTTTTTTCTTAAAAGTTTTGGGAAGTGTAGATAAAATAACGGCATTTGATAGACTGTCACTGGTTGTTTCAATAGGTATTTTTATTGGCTGCCGCGCCTGGTTTGTAAAATGAAGGAATCGTTGTAAAACCTGATTGTACTGGATCCATTTATCGTGATCAGTTAATTTGGACTTTAAAACTTTTTGCATTTCGTCATCAAGCTGTGATAATATATTTTTCTCCGCATCATCGCCAGACTTAAGACGTTGGACAAATTCCGGCGATACAATCAACATCTTCCGCTCTTTGTCCATTTTAGTCGAAAAGGAGCTCAGTCGTTTGTTCTGGTAGAGCCGTCGTGAATAAACTAGCTTAAAATCAAGACTTTCATAATAAATATATAAAAAAATATGACAGGTACGGGAATCGAACCCGCAGTCTCTATCGAGATCAGAGCTTGAATCTGACGCCTTAACCATTCGGCCAACCTGTCTCCCCTGTATAAACGAGCACTCTCTGCATAATTAAGAAAACATATAGTTTAAAAGTCTTCTATTTGCAATTTCATACAATATTTCATATAAATTAAGCCATGTACAAATTTCTAAATCGGTTTTGATATATATTTTATCGAAAGACTTAACCCTCAGCTGCCGTTTTATTATTTGTCGTGATGCGTCATCGCTGAATTTTACAAGTGTGAACCTTTCAGAAAGGTACAGTGGATTTAATCCAGTTACATCAGCACAGAAATCGATCCATCAAATTCTAAATTGAATTGCAATGTTATGGGATGCGTGTAACTCGTAACTTAACTTTCATAATGGAATGCAAACTAATTTTTCCGATAAACTTATTTACTGATCATTAACTTTTACTACAAAATTCAAAAATTCTTGAGCTATATGGTCTTTCCAAAGTTAAAAATAAGATACAGCGTCGCGAATCATCATCAATATCGTATATATTTAAACGCATTTTTAACCAAGTATCCTGCCCGTAGTTTAAAAAAGTATGTAAAGCTAAATCGCTGTCTCATATTGGTCATTATTCATATTTAATCAAAAATGTGTATGGTATGGGTCACGGTAGAAAACTACCGAAGAATATAACACATAAAAAATCCCCAGGCATGGACGAGTTATAGGAGAAATGGTGTAAAGTCGTGGAGAAAAATGCGCACCCAACTAGCACAATTAGCCGCTGGAACGTATCGGCGACCATTGTAGGAACTTTAAATATTTTGTCACTAGTCACAAGTATGTAATAGTAACGCTAGTTATATTTTATATTATAACATTGTTTGAATTGCTTACTTAGCACCTTGGTGTACTACGCTTCCTGTTAGCGCATTCTTAGATAAGTCTTGTCTTAGTAGATTATTGTAATGCCCCGTTGTATTTTTTTGGCGTTCCAATAATGGATTGTGTCCGTTATGTTTTAGGGGCTCGCATCTCTAACTTCTTAGTACGCAGCTCCCATCTTTATTCCCGAACTCACTGCAGTCAGGAACATTTCCAATTTTTAAAACGCATACCTTGTGGTAAGCAACGCAGCTCGCCAAATTTTTGGGTGACGACTTTCTTCTCCGTTTGGAACTTGAGTCGTGAGGGGTCGTCTTTGTGATTGCACTATGTGGCCAACTAGAATCTGGTCCACTTGAATTCAAACCTCGAATAGTGCCGTTCATGTGGCGATTGCAGGATATTTTCGTCAGCACTCTCACGCACGAGCATAAATTCCAGCCGCGCAGATAATCTTTGGCCCGTTATCGATCTTTGGGTAAGCACACGTCGTTCGTTAGGATTCCGTACTAATTACATTGGGAATTAGGCATTTATTACTGCACCTTGCACACTTCTGGACGTGATTGCCAGTTGAGATGACCACGAGATACACTTCCACATGCTGAATTTCTCCGTGCTGGAGGTACTTTTGCAGGTGCCTATCGAGCTGCCACCTAGAGGAGAGCTGCGTTGAAGCGCAGTAGGTGCACGCTTTTATTTGCCAACTTTTAGTGGAATTGCTTTGTTGATTAAACAGGCGGTTCAGCCTACATTAGATTAAGCGATGATTCCTTAAACACAGTCCTTTGGTTACCAATCACGCCGCTGATAGAGTAGCTTTTAGCTTATCTTATTCGTCACATTGATACTGAAATTGCGCTCAGAGCGTGTGCAAGTTACTGTGCAGTTTTTTACTCGAACCCGATCGCAAGGCTATTCGACTCATGTTAGTATTTTAGAAGTTTTATTATAGTTTTGATCGGGCCGCTTTTGTCAGCGCAACCGTTAAGATGTTTACATGGCATTCTAGATTTACAATACTTTTTTTGTCAAATTTGTCACGGTTGACACAATATTTTGGGGTTGGCACCAATTGCAATTTGTTATAGATTTTGCTGCTGTAGTGCGCCACATTTTTACCTGGAATTAAATATTTTGATTGTTACTTCTTGACATTATTAAACCTTCCGCACATATTAATACTTGTGATGCCACTTAGTGATTATTAAATCTACTTTTTACTACTGCTGGTATTCTTTTTACCTGTTCATATAACCCCTCATAAATCTGATCTTTTTTTAGTTTAGTATTGGGAAGCAGAAGACGTCCAAGTTAGGGGATGAAGTTAATAGTTAGCTAGACTTGTTTTTGTTGTGAATAACAACTGGCACATTCTTATTTGTTTTCAGTATTATTAATGTATTTTGTAACCTTAAGAACCGCAGCCTGGTCTTTATTTACGCCATATTCCGCCAAGGGTTTGAGCTAGCTAGTGTTCACCCGTCGTTTAAGAGTGCTACATTATAAATATTATATAAGCTCGTATTACTGCACGAAATTGTCTTGCGCAGCCTGTGCTAAGACCAATGTATTTATGTATTGTAAAATATGAATAAAATTGTTTTTTAAAAGTCGTGTCGGTGGCCTTTCAATCCTTAATTGTTCATCGCATCTACCATCTCATCCCGGATCTTCTGGACGCCTTCAGGGACAAACATCGCCCCAAGTGCAGTCCCGTCGATTCCAACTTCTGCACTCAACTCCTGGTTATTGAATGCTCTTGATCATTGGGACCCCCTGGTTATAGAAATTGGTTATCGCAACCAGTCCATCGAGGACAACAGGAGTAGATGAAAAACTCCCGAAACGTCGTGTGATAAACACCCAAGATGGTGGAAAACGTCCGATAAAACATCTCATAACAGACCACTATCAAAAATTTTATAAGCAACGCGCGGTAAGCCTGTTCATTCAGTGTATACACTAGGTATACTTTCGGAGGCTTTCACGGCCATTATCATTAAGTAACAAACGAATTCCGGGATTGGACGTGTCATTGAGGTCGAAGAACTCAACTTTTCGCCTACTTTTGTAAGGGGCTTCAACAGGCAAAACTTTTTTACAAGGGAAGGGATACAAGAGCACGGTAACTCAACATGTAAATCACGGCAGAGGCGAAACTCTGAAGGAGAAAGGCGAGAATTTATAGGCAACTGCCGTCGCTGTCCAGTGACGGTGGGCGGGGCTTAGGAAATAGCACTTTCCACATAGAAGGAAGGGGAAAGCCTTTGTCCCGATTGAGATTGTTAGGATGTATGTAAATCGCAATGACTTCGGGAATCTTTCTGCTAAAGAAGAATGGGGATTTGCAGCTAATGGAAGTTTTATCAAAAAGGATCTTATGGCCGGTATCGCGTTGGTGTTCGGCGATGCGATGAACCAAGACCCGACTTGAGACAGCGCTGGCGCTCAGAGATGCGAGCTTTCACTGAACGTCCTGTTTCACTCATGTATACAGAATTACAAGAACAAAGGACTCTATAATCACCTTTAGATGACATAGCGTTTAATTTATCTTTAGGTGAAAAAAGAACCTGTGAGATTTTGCTCAGAGGTTTGAATACTGTTTTAATGTTTTGTTTTCGAATAAAATTTCCTATGCAATCGGTGGCTTGTTGGATATAGGGAAGAAAGACTATTACTGCAGGAGGATCGATTTAAGGAATGTTGGGTGGCCGTGAATGAAGATGGAGATTGATGGCAGACTGCGTCCGTCGCGAAGCATGGACGCAAGTCGGGCTTTTCAAAACGGATTAAAAGCTGAACACTCCTATCGGTAAGTCATGTAATGTCTCAAAAGGTTCTGCATAAAGAGAGATAATATGAAATTGAAACATGTACCAGATAATGAACTAATACCTAATCAAAAGGGATCTGCAGTCCGTAGGCTGAGCTCAACAGGTGTCGCTAGTCATTTGACTTTAGCTCTAAACGCTGCTTGCACCACCGAACACGGCGCGGCGGCGAAGATAAATATTTGAAATGGGTTAAACTAGTAGCGCGGGAGCTTAAAACAGTAGTTGAAAGTCGTCGAGGTGTCCTAACATGTTCTACTCCCGTAATCAACATTATAGAAAAACGTTTGGAACAGCTTAAATTTGTAAATTCCCCAATTAACTAGAAATATAGACATTTCTAAATATGACGGAATAACTCCCTAGACAGTATTTATTAGTAACGCGAATAAAATAGAACATTTAATAAACTACTAAATGTACATTACTACTGTCATTTTTTGTAACGATGAACTTTATATTTTTCTAAGTTCCTTAAGGAAATAATTAACACCTAAATTTCATCGGTGCATGGAACAAGTCACTGATATTTTAGACCCACAGGAAAGCCAAAACCAAATTCAAAATGATCTCTTAGGTAAAACCTATCATTGTGGTATTACAGAGACTATTGAGCACATTAAACGAAAATATTACTGGAAATCAATGATCAAAGGTATTACCGAACATATAAACAATTGTCAAACTTCCAAAATTCAAAAATATTATAGAAACCTAATCAAATAGCCTTTACAGTTCACACCTAGATAAAATCGACCGTTTCATATTATATATTGTAATGGTCTTATATCTGAGGCTCTACTCTGCTCGCAGTACGGTTTAGAAAACAAGTCAATAAGCACATAGTTGGGGTGTTTTATGTAGCTGCAATACTAAGCTTACATTTCATTCAGTAAATGCATTGGAAAAGAGATGCCAGTATTAATAAATGAATTGAATAAGGAACGCAAAGGACAAATCTTGTTTTTCACAGGGTTGAAGTCGAAGTTCAAATTAATTAAATATTAGGTTTGTGCAGAATGAATAGCCAAACCAAAAGAAATGAATAATCACAAAAAGGTTTGCTATGTGCAGGTCAATGAAGCGTAGATTTCAATATAGCTAAGTAGGTCAAGTTGTGAACAATCTAAAAAGGTATAAGAAGCCAGAAAAATAATAATGTTGCAACGAGCCATTAAGAAGGCAGGCATAAAGACATAAAATAGCAATTGTGAGAAGCAGACAAGACAGACAATAGAAAAAGCGAGTGAAAAGAAGACAGTTGGACGTCGAAAGTATTTATGAAGGAAGTGAACTCTTTGAAAGGATCAGTGCAATTACGCGAGTGAACAGAGCAAAGCAAATAATAAAACGTGTAGTGGCGCAAAGAAACATTTTGACAATTAAAAATGCAAACAATATTTTAGATATAAGAAAGGTTTAAATTTAATAATTTGTAAATAAATTTATTTCAAAATGTAATTGATTTGAACTTGGCTGATTTGCGTTTGTATAGTATTAGATTAGCATTTGTTTATAGCGGACTTCATCAGATAACAATTGAATAAAATTATAAAATTGACATGTAGATTTGTGCTCCATATTTAATTAAAGTTTTTACATAATAAATAATCATTTTTATCTACAAGAATTATATCATTGTGTTAAGCAAGTGGTCTAGTTCATATGTGAATGTTTGTGGCAATTTCCGCAACAACAAAAAATATTTCCCCAAGAGCATTTGCGAGGGCTGAGGTAGCGAGCCACTTCAAGATTATGAACCAGAATTGCAGCCGAAAATAGGGTCCAGAGCCAGCGTTTTCCACTGAGACGCATCAGGCAGGGGGAAACCGTTGCAGAAGAAGATACTAGCGGGGCCCCTGTCCGATCACCGAACGAAGACACCTCAAAGTTTAAGGTACTGTAATAAGCTAAATATCAGTGTGAGCATCCAGAAATTTGTGTGCGTGAGAGAACAAACCTTGCTTATCAGGATACAAGCATAGCATAGCATCCAGCGAAGATGCAATTCAAATTAGAAGCATTTTTCCAAATGTGAGGTTAGGTGGAGATTGAACAATTTCAGAAATTTAGTCGGCGTCCCTTCTGACGTCATAAGACAAATTAATTCCTGAAACAAATGAGCATAATAACCGCCAATCACTACGATTTAAATAAATAACTCTTCGAATGTTCACAAATTTGATTTTTAAAGTCAACAATGCTTGAAGCACAATACGAACCATTTTTGTAATTTTGACAGCAGTGCATACATTTGCGACTGCGTATTTGGAACTAATTCGGGTGGCCAGTGGCCCACCAATTTAGGTAAAAATTTACAAATTATGAGGAATTCACCCCTTTGAATAGAATTGATTGTCTACCGAGCTAGCGTTATGAGAATAAAATTGCAGATAAATAAAATAAGAAAAAATGCATACTACTATTTATTTGGGTCAAGTAAATTAAAAATACAAAACAATATTATTTTGACCAGTCTAAATCTGAAATTACAATTGATGGAAACACATCTCATAAGTGAATTTATAATTATTAAAACAATCCATCTCAACATCTAGACATTTTTCAGATAGCTAGTACATTTTACCTTGCCCTACACCTACGTTGTGTATATGTAAATGAATAGATTTAGTCATATGAAAAACCAATCGCTCCGTACACATACTTAAATCCATTATCAATAATACAAACTAATATTCACATGCAGTGTGGTAACTGTGTCCTATGAGGTATTCATTTCCGTGTATGGAATCACCATGTTATATTGTTAATTGCCAGTTAAGTATATAAAAACAAATCATTCCTTTTTGTAGGTACTTTCAATTTGGCGTAGCGGATCTAGTAATCCACTATTTTTCCATACTATCAGTTCTGTTTAGTATTTTAGTAGTTCCATTTTCGCAAAGCTGTAACGTATTTCTCCTTTATTCAGCTTTTGGAATAGAAATGTGCTGAATAGCAGAGAGCATAAACGGCACATATGTACATGAAATCTTGGCGTAATTCAATTTTTTTTTAATTTTCTAGAGCTTCAGTAGTGCAAGATGTGGAAACTGGTATTCTAATACGTTCAGGTTTTATTACAAAATTCTGAATGTCTAGTACTACAACATACTACCTAAAAAGTAGTTGAATTATTTCCATTTCCTGTTGTGGTGCATTGGCATCGGAGATTATAATGAGATCCCCATGTGATTAGAAATGCTCTTACATTGCAATATTTGCATAATCGCATGATCTAATCTAAAATATGAAGCATTATTTGGAAACAAACGTTTTCTTACATGTATGGGTAAAATGGCAAATGGACGAGCTCCGGGAGACGATGGAGTAGTACTATAGATGCTTAATTATGGCGGAATACCAGTCTTAAAACTATTGCAACAGCTGTATCATACATGCTGTTACCGTTACGGCGACTAAAAAGAAGCAAGCAAAGGCCAACGGCTTCTCAGCCGGAGCTGGTCGTGGGTAAAAACAAAAGACTGATAAGCTTTAGCTGAAAAATAAAATATGGGCGCCAAGTAGCTAGTAACCCAGCGCTTTGCTAAACAAAAGATACACTACGGAAGGCGCTACTAACCGAACCTGAAAAAGTAAAAGTAACGGCAAGGCACAAATCATAAACGCAGAATAGGTCAAGGTAGTATAATTTTCGAGGACAGAAATACAATACACAATTAAAATACACACACACGATATCTCAATATACGGCTACCAAATCTTATCACAGTATCTCAATAGGGAGATCATATATCACAGTTTAATCAATACCATACAAAGCACAAGGCTAAACTCACCGCAAAACTGCCAATTACATTTATAAGGGCATAAAAATAAATAATTATAAACGGTATGTATCTGTTACAAATTAGTAGTATTAAAATAGGATACAAGATTGGTGTTAGATTTGGTCAAATGCACTACTGTATAAACACTTAGCAAAAGTTCGAAAGCATCTTGGCTTCGACACAGCTATTAAAATTAAAATCTAAATTTAGATTGCACGTTGAATGTAACCCAACACCCAGTATGCAAGGCTTAGCCTTTGTTTAATTAATAATTAATTTATACCGACGCAATCACGGGCCTACAAGATCTTGTTTTGGTTCCGTAAGGGCGAATTCGCAATATTGCAAGGCAAATTGCATTTACAACGGACGTGACGCGAGCATTATAATTTCTCTTGCACAACAGGGCGCAGATAGAGATATTATTCAACGGTGTAATAGGTGACATTTGAAAATGTAAAAAAAAATGCTTTCATGCACTTGACTGCACAACTAACTTACAATGCCGTCAAAAATTATTCCGAGGTCGGAGACCATACAATACCGGTAAAACATAGTCCGTACATATGACCTAAATATCGATCAAAAGAGCTACCGCTAAATTTTGTTTACAATGCAGAAATTAGTTACTGTTTTGTAATGCAGAATCAAATAAGGTTCCACAGGTGAGCTTACCGCTTAAGAATACACGTTAAAAACATTCATAAATTTATCGAGCACATTGCAGCACCGTCACGCAGTTGGGCCGAAGATTCGGGAGTTCGAAACGGATATAGTAATCTGACAGACCTTTGCGATGGGCTACACTTCGGCAGCAGTGGCTGCAAGCAGGGGGGCCGAAGGGCAATGAGGAGGTCAAAAGTGGGTGACCACCGAGTAGCTGTCGCGGGAGGTTTGCTGGTGCTATCCTGTCATGTAACGCAGGCTTGAAGAATCCACCGCCAGCGACTTGGACTGGCCACTGGCGGAGCAATGCTCGATTCGCCACCAAGTAGAAAGGGGGCTGCTGGCACGTTGCCAAGCGAAGGGAGTACTGCAGGTACGTAGCCACACGGCAATACTGTAGATATGTTCCCAGCGGGGAAAAGAAAAAGCTGAAAGGACAACTAACAATAGAATCGAACTGAACGAACCTAGAAAAACCACATACCCGTTTCAGATCTTCACGGCTGAGTTTCGCCAAGGAGGTTGACCATGTGCTGCTAAAGCAAAATCCCCAAACAAAGTCTGGGCTAGGAGATCACAGCAAATAACATCCTCGGGGCCTAATCCAGACCACCTCGGAATCCAAAATTACACCAAAAGCGATTTCCTACACAGGATGCGCTTGAATAAATCCAATAAAGTTACGTCTCCAAGACGCGAATTTTCAAAGCACCTGTCTTTAACAGCACAAAAATGGCGAATGCCAAAATGGTTTCCAAAACTGATAAAGCCCAAAAATCAAATTTCTGGGGAAAGGGAAAATGCATGAGGTGAAGCCTACACTGCAGGGGCATTTGGACCCATAAAATCGACCGAATGGTTTACTTAGTTTGCAATACAGCTATCAAACGATCTGAATGCTCAAAGATAATGCAGGGAAAATCATACCTCAAGAAATACATGGTAAAAAGTTAATTTTAACCGAGATTAGGGCAAATAATTAGGCGAATAGCTAAAAATGAATTTTGACCCGTAACAACTCTCCCCTCACTTAAAAATAGGTAAATTCCCCGAATTTACCGACGTAGAACCTATGCATGCACGATAATGAAACCTCAAAATTTTCCAGATACACGAAAAGAACTATTGCGGATACCCAGCACATTCAAGCCAATGTCAACGAATTTAGAAGCGGATACGTAGCCAAAAAAAAAAAGTACGTTAATGTCGGAAGACGAAAGGAAATAGGGGAATCACACAGGGTCTTAAAAGATTGATGGTTGAGAAAAGGAGTGAAGGGATAAACAGCTCTCCACATGAATGTCATGCAGAAAAGGACATCGGAACATCCGTCGCTGCTGGGTGGTAAAGGCGCGCCGGTGGACGAACCGATCCAGGCCCAAGTCTACACGACACCCACTGAGACACTGTCCACCAAGAAGAGGAAAATGAAAGGTGAGAGTGGTGAAAAAAAAAGGGGTAAGGGATTAAGGAGCTCTAGAAAAGAAGATAGCGGACGACACAGAAGAAGGATAGGAAGGATTGTCCGTTGTCACGTCAGTCAGTCATCGTAGGGTGGAATTAAGTGAACTACCAGAAATTTCAAAATTGGAAAAAAAAGGCCGAAAAACGTTTGAAGTCATCACAGACAATGGGTACCAGGCGCGGGACCCCATAGGATGCACCGCGATCATAGGCAACCATCCTCTGTGATGACAAAAAAAAATAACCCTACACCCTACTAGTCTAGGAAAAGTGGGCAGCCCAGGACCGACTGCACACTGAAACACTATCCTCCGTGACCGGATAGCGGAACACCGGAGATGAGACCTCAAAGGTGGCTCACTCCTGAATGAACGACAAGATGGAATGTCTCAGTCTACCCTACAGGTAAGGAATAGACGGAAAAGTAACCGACCGTTCAAGTCCCCAACCAACCTCCCAACGCAATAGAAGCCCAAGCGCGAAACAAAAATAGAAATAGAACGACAAAAGAAAACAAGATGGACAGCGGCTTAGCAAAAGAGTCGGGTCCCAAAAAGCCGACAAAGTCGAACCTCCAAAGGAGCAAAAGAGACCGTCCTCAATCACCAAGCATATCCAAACGTAGGACGAAACTTACTTGAGGAAAATAATCCGCCTAAGCGAGATGGATCCCACCACAAAACCAAACGCAAAACGTGTAGCTGAAGGCAACCAGACAGCAACAGCTACACCACCAAAATCCCAAAAGGGTATCCAAAAAAAAATATTCCAACAAGCTAAGCTCGACCTACGCCGAAGCAGACGAAAACACAAAGGAAAACCAAAAGCCAGACTCATCAAATATATACTGCACAAGCCAACTAGGGAGATGACTTGAGAAAAAAAAATCGCTAAGGCAAAATTCACAAGCATCCATGCCAACCAAATATTCTAATCATCAATCCTGAAGAAAAAAAAGAAAAGGAGCGAAATCGCACATCAACTGCTACGCAAACCAACAAGGAAGATGGTTTGAGAGATAAAAGTCCGCAAAGCGAGTCTCTCCAAACACATCAACACCATACCAAAATCTTATCATCAATCCAAAGAGGAAAAGAACCAATCAGAAGAAAACTGCGCTAAACCAACAAGGAAGATGGTTTGAGAGATAAAGTCCGCAACGCGAGTCTCTCCAAACACATCAACACCATACCAAAATCTTATCATCAATCCAAAGAAGAAAAGAACCAATCAGAAGAAAACTGCGCTAAACCAACAAGGAAGATCGTTTGAGCGATAAAGTCCGCAACGCGAGTCTCTCCAAACGTCTCAATACCAAACCAGAATCTTGTCATCAATCCAAGGTAGAAAAAGAAAAAAAAAGGAACCAATCAAAAAGCTGCGCTAAACCAACTAGAACGATGGTTTGAGGGATAAAAGTCCGCAAAGCGAGGCCCTCCAAACACATCAACATCGAACCCATGTCATAATCATTCACAATCCAAAAGAAAAAAAAATAGCCAATCAGATAAACCGCGCTAATCCAACAAGAGGATGCTTTAGAAAATTCACCAGAGCAAACTTCCTCAAGCACATCACCATCATACCCATAACAAGATCATCACTCCAAAAGAAGAAGGCAAAAAAAAATAAGCGTCACAACAGAAGCACAAGAGAAAAAAAAAACTCAAGCATACCAAATCAGCAAAACACACTAAACCTCAAAAGCACGCAACCAATCAAAATCAGAAGCATCCAAAACTTCCACTCATCAGCACAACTCAAAACTCTTGCAACAATCCCATCATACTGCCTAAACTCACAACCTAATCACTTATTCAATCAAATGAAACAAAAGAGAAGAAACAACAAACGAGGGCTTCTAAAGAAAGAAAAAAAAAACAAACAGACAAGAAATCACACTACCAAACGGGCATACTACCAAGACAATCATGCGAAATCAAGCTAGGTCAAGCGAAACCAAGCTCCACGTCAGGGGCGCCATTTACTTCTTGTTACCGTTACGGCGACTAAAAAGAAGCAAGCAAAGGCCAACGGCTTCTCAGCCGGAGCTGGTCGTGGGTAAAAACAAAAGACTGATAAGCTTTAGCTGAAAAATAAAATATGGGCGCCAAGTAGCTAGTAACCCAGCGCTTTGCTAAACAAAAGATACACTACGGAAGGCGCTACTAACCGAACCTGAAAAAGTAAAAGTAACGGCAAGGCACAAATCATAAACGCAGAATAGGTCAAGGTAGTATAATTTTCGAGGACAGAAATACAATACACAATTAAAATACACACACACGATATCTCAATATACGGCTACCAAATCTTATCACAGTATCTCAATAGGGAGATCATATATCACAGTTTAATCAATACCATACAAAGCACAAGGCTAAACTCACCGCAAAACTGCCAATTACATTTATAAGGGCATAAAAATAAATAATTATAAACGGTATGTATCTGTTACAAATTAGTAGTATTAAAATAGGATACAAGATTGGTGTTAGATTTGGTCAAATGCACTACTGTATAAACACTTAGCAAAAGTTCGAAAGCATCTTGGCTTCGACACAGCTATTAAAATTAAAATCTAAATTTAGATTGCACGTTGAATGTAACCCAACACCCAGTATGCAAGGCTTAGCCTTTGTTTAATTAATAATTAATTTATACCGACGCAATCACGGGCCTACAAGATCTTGTTTTGGTTCCGTAAGGGCGAATTCGCAATATTGCAAGGCAAATTGCATTTACAACGGACGTGACGCGAGCATTATAATTTCTCTTGCACAACAGGGCGCAGATAGAGATATTATTCAACGGTGTAATAGGTGACATTTGAAAATGTAAAAAAAAATGCTTTCATGCACTTGACTGCACAACTAACTTACAATGCCGTCAAAAATTATTCCGAGGTCGGAGACCATACAATACCGGTAAAACATAGTCCGTACATATGACCTAAATATCGATCAAAAGAGCTACCGCTAAATTTTGTTTACAATGCAGAAATTAGTTACTGTTTTGTAATGCAGAATCAAATAAGGTTCCACAGGTGAGCTTACCGCTTAAGAATACACGTTAAAAACATTCATAAATTTATCGAGCACATTGCAGCACCGTCACGCAGTTGGGCCGAAGATTCGGGAGTTCGAAACGGATATAGTAATCTGACAGACCTTTGCGATGGGCTACACTTCGGCAGCAGTGGCTGCAAGCAGGGGGGCCGAAGGGCAATGAGGAGGTCAAAAGTGGGTGACCACCGAGTAGCTGTCGCGGGAGGTTTGCTGGTGCTATCCTGTCATGTAACGCAGGCTTGAAGAATCCACCGCCAGCGACTTGGACTGGCCACTGGCGGAGCAATGCTCGATTCGCCACCAAGTAGAAAGGGGGCTGCTGGCACGTTGCCAAGCGAAGGGAGTACTGCAGGTACGTAGCCACACGGCAATACTGTAGATATGTTCCCAGCGGGGAAAAGAAAAAGCTGAAAGGACAACTAACAATAGAATCGAACTGAACGAACCTAGAAAAACCACATACCCGTTTCAGATCTTCACGGCTGAGTTTCGCCAAGGAGGTTGACCATGTGCTGCTAAAGCAAAATCCCCAAACAAAGTCTGGGCTAGGAGATCACAGCAAATAACATCCTCGGGGCCTAATCCAGACCACCTCGGAATCCAAAATTACACCAAAAGCGATTTCCTACACAGGATGCGCTTGAATAAATCCAATAAAGTTACGTCTCCAAGACGCGAATTTTCAAAGCACCTGTCTTTAACAGCACAAAAATGGCGAATGCCAAAATGGTTTCCAAAACTGATAAAGCCCAAAAATCAAATTTCTGGGGAAAGGGAAAATGCATGAGGTGAAGCCTACACTGCAGGGGCATTTGGACCCATAAAATCGACCGAATGGTTTACTTAGTTTGCAATACAGCTATCAAACGATCTGAATGCTCAAAGATAATGCAGGGAAAATCATACCTCAAGAAATACATGGTAAAAAGTTAATTTTAACCGAGATTAGGGCAAATAATTAGGCGAATAGCTAAAAATGAATTTTGACCCGTAACAATGCATTACCTAAAATCGAAACCACAAGATTGGTAGCGTTGCTATTTAAAAAAGTAAATCAAGAAAGGCTAGAATACTACGGACCAATCAATCTGCTTTCAGTGCTATATTTATATGAAAATTGATATGGTATCTTTTTCACCGCTATCGCCATCTACTCTGCGGTAACAGACCATCTCTCTCACACCGCCCGTTGGACACAGCGGCCCCTCTCGTTTCGTCTCGCATTGACAACTTTTCCGCTGGCTATGAAAGGAATCTTGCATGAGAAAAGGATCTGCCGACCAGTGTTTGCTGGACGTTTTCAGCTAAGTTCGTCATCTAAGTATGCAACTTACGCCCTTCATATTTACCAAGTATCAAGATTGTTTCGGTTTAGACTTTGTTCTTGCGTTGTTTTCTGTGGCGGCACTACGGTGGGGCTTGGGGAGGCCCTAGGGATGGGCGCGTGACGTGAAAACAGTCGTGTCACGTCGTGTCACGGCGTGTCACGTCGTGAACGTGACTAATATTTGAAAATCGTGACGTGAACGTGAGTGAACGTGAGTGAAAATTTCCAAATCGTGATTCACGTTTCACGTTAATTTCACGTTATATATTTAGTAACGAATAAAAAACTGCAGGGCGCAGCAACTTTTAAATTCATTAAATCACAAATTGTGCGTAACAAGTTATATTATGTGGCTTTATTTTTGGACCCTAATTATAAATCCTTAAAGTTCATACCTTCACATAAAAGAGAAGATTATAATGCAAATAAAACTATAGATGATAATGATGACATACATAGCAAACGACTCAAAACTGGTACATCAGCATCAGATTCTTATGTTTCTACACTTAGAGGTAGCTCTGACGATGACACATGTAATTAGGATGATGTTGAAACAGAACTAAATTAGTATGTTAAATTAAAATTCGGAAATGTAGATGACATTTTAAGATTTTGGAAAAACAGTGTAAATACGCCACTGTTAAAAAAGCTTGAGAAATTTTAAACATACCGGCAAGTTCCGCTACAAGCGATAGAGTATTTTCTACGGCTGGGCGAACTTTAGAAGAGCGCAGAATTCGACTTAACGCTGAAAATGTTGATTACATATTATTTTTAAATCAACATTTTAATGTGTAGATGTGTAGATGAACTTATTATTCTAATAAAAGTAATGGTTTGTTTTTTATACTCTGCTAACGCTGAAAATGTTAATTATGTTTTATTATTAAATCAAAAATGCATTGTGTAAATGTGTAGATGAACCTATTTTTAGAAAAGTACCTAATGTTTTGTTTTGTATACTCGACTTAACACTGAAAATGTTGATTACGTTTTATTTTTAAACCAATTTATTGTGTACTTGTATAGATAAACTTATTATTCTAATAAAAGTAATGTTTTTTTATACTCGCCTGAACGCTGAAAATGTTGATTTTTGTACGTAAAAGTACTTTCAAACCTACGAATTAAAAGTGTTGCCTAGCAACATATACCTTCTGTACTCATACCAGTAAGGGAAACGTCAATTCCAATAACAGCTTTTGGTATTAAAAGTAATGTCTTTGAAGACAGCTGCAAGAAATATATTTGCAAGAAATCAGTATTTATCCCTTGTCGAAGTTATTGTAGTCAATTTTAATTTTTTTCTTCTTATGTCAACTATTCTGATTACAACATATCACGTAAATTATGTCAGGTGCAAAACATATTTTTAGTTCTCTTTAGGGTTTTTTCATTGGTTTTAAATTTGAACATTCTGTTCTATCTGAATTTAAATTTTGAAATAAAAGCTGCGTGTCATGTCGTAAGTGGCGTGTCACGCCGTGAACGTGAGTGAACTTGAGCGTGAACGTGACTGTTTAAAGCAAGCGTGAAACGTGCGTGACGTGAGCGAAAATTCACTCACGCGCCCATCTCTAGCGAGGCCCATTCCCCCCCCAAGCTTTAGCTGTGCTCCCTGAGTGTCCCTCCCCCCCAAAGACGCCCTTTGTTTAATACAGTCAGACCTCGCCGTTCGCGGGGGTTACGTTCCAGAAGAATGCCGCGACGCGCAAAACCGCAAGCTTTAAAATATAAACATTTGGCTTTCGATGTCTGCTTTTAACTCCATTTGCTTGGTGGTCTCGTTGAAGTGTGCTAATGTGCATTTCAATTGTTTGCGGTCTTTAAAAAATGCATTGTGTCAAGACACTAAGGGATTACTTTGATTCTACTTGCACTGCAGCAAAAATAACCAAAGAGACCAACGTTGCTGAAAACGGCGAATTAAATACTGAAAATAATGTGGAGATGATGGAGTTCCCTGAAGATACTGAAGAAAATGTTTCTAACGATGATGATAATGACAATAACGCAAGCGATAACAATATGACTGGTGAGGTCATGACAGTGACCACAACGAAGGCAACATTTTAGTAGAAATTGAAGTACCAACAGGAATATCAAAAGAAATAAAAGGTTGCAGCTCATCTTTTACTGTTTTAGGCCCTAGTGATATTTCACGGTGTGTAAATGACGGACCAGCACATTGTTAAAGATTGATACCAAGAAAGCATAATAGGTGGTAGACAACGATCTTTTCGAGCACACTGGTTTAATACTTTTCATGGCTCGAATACAATGTCATTCAAAATAAAGTTTACTGTTTTTATTGCCGGCACTTTTTTAAGAAGAAGATTTTAATACTACTTTTACCCATTCTAGTTTTTAGAACTAGAAAAAGGCGCTAGAGAAGAAGAAAGGTTTCACAAAACATGAAAGTTCAAAACAGCACAAAACATGCCATATTCAATGTATGGATTTCAGAAAAAAAGCAAAACGAGTCCAGCTCTGTAGCTAAATTATGGGAAACCGCCATTACATTAAAACTCTTGCTGAGTGTCTGCTTTTTACTGCTACCCAAGACATGGTACAAAGAGGACACGATGAAAGTGATGTGGACTTAAATCAAGGAAATTATAGGGAACTTATGCTAATTATGGCTAAACACGACCCTATCATACAAATGCGATTGGAGGAGGGACCTAAAAATGAAAAATACTTGCATCACGACACTCAGAATCTTCTTCTTGACGTAATGGCTACTTTAGTCAAGAATCACATCTCGGAAGACATAAAACCAGAAAAATATTTTGATATTCTTAGCGACGAGACTGAGGACTTAAAGTAAAGAAGAACAAATTTCGTTAGTGGTACGTTACTATTTGGATGTAAGTATCCACGAACGGTTTTTGGGGTTTAATGCTGCCAGTGGTTTATTAGATGTCGAAAATTATGCAAGTAATATCAAAAGAGTGTTAGCGTGTGCTAAAATTGATTTAAATAACTGTGTTGCTCAGTCATATGATGCGCTGTAGTGAAAGGGCATTTATCTGGTGTACAAGCTCGAATACAAAAAGAAGTTCCTTCGGCAGTATATATTCATTGCTTCAACCACGTATTAAATTTGACTATTGTGGACTGCTGCAGAGGATTTTCTGAAGCTTTTTCCTTTTTCTCAGTTTTAGAAAAATTATATGTTTTTGTTAGCTATTCTACGGTGCACCCAAAATATTTCAACCTGCAAAAATAAATATATCCTAAACAATAACCAATGGATCTAAAACGATTGAGTGACACCCGTTGGACTGCACAATTTCTTTCATGTGATGTGGTGACCAAGACATTTGAATCAATTATAGTGTTACTGAATAGTATAGCCGACGGTGAAGGTAATTTTAAAGATAAGAGTACTCGTCAAGTAGATGCTACTTGACTCTTAAATCAATTAAATGAAACATTTGTTATGTTTCTTTTTATTTTTAAAGTATTATTAAAATAAACAAGTTCTTTGTCTGACCATTTACAGAACCCAAATTTAGATTATGCTAATTCCGTAGATTTAGATGATGCAACAGTAAGTGTTTTGGAAAACTGGCGCGATGAGGATGACATGTGACAAAATATTTGGTCGTCTGTACAAACAATGTGCCAGAAAACTGGTATTCAAAGCGGATATATCAAGAATATGGCAAACAAGCGACGAAATAAACTACCACAGAACCCTCGACAATATATTATTGAAATTCCAAATTTGGAACGTAAAATCAAATTACGGATAATGAATCAAAAAATCACTTTTTTTACCCTGTACTAGATATCATCAAAGAATTAAAAAAAAAATTTGAAATAATGTTATTTTAAGTTCTATTCATTCCCTAAATTCTGCCAACAAGTTTTTAAATTCAGACGAGTTGTCGAAATTTGCCCAGTGGTTCCTTAAACTCGGAAATTTTATTAATAAGAAAATGATGTAAAAAATCTGAAGACAAAAACGAAAAAATTGATTCAATGCTTAAGCTTAATGTAAAGTAAACACTGTCTTCCTCATAAAAATTCACATATATTGTACATACGCTATATGTTTTGGCTTATATATTAAACCATCTTCAGGCTAAAAGATAAAGCTTATAAAAATACGGGGAAAAACCCAGAGAGAAAACACCTCACCTAATGTCAAAAGTGGACAGTCATAAATAAACAAAATATTACAATTAAAACAAACACAAGACAACGTGACCGACATGTTAAATGAAATAAATTATTTGCTTATCTACAACGGTCGGTCAAGGTGAGAACTGGAAATACGTATCAAAGCCGCAAAAACCGATAAATGGAATAAGTTAAGCAATTAATCAAATTTTAGATTGAGGAATATATAATTGCTACTGTTTGCAAACTCCGTGACCTCATTGGGGCAACGATCGTTTAACTGGGAGACAATTTCGAAGATTTCGTAAAAATTAATAGAAGACTTTTAAACTATATGTTTTCTTAATTATGCAGAGAGTGCTCGTTCATATAGTGAGGCAGGTTGGCCGAATGGTTAAGGCGTCAGATTCAAGCTCTGATCTCGAGAGAGAATACGGGTTCGATTCCCGTACCTGCGCGGCAGCCAATCAAAATACCTATTGAAACAACCAGTGACAGCCTATCAAATGCCGTTATTCTATCTACACTTCCCAAAACTTTTAAGAAAAAAGCTGAAGTTTTCCTACGCATTTTGAGTACCTCAAGCGATGTGAGCTGGGATCACAAGGGCACCGTTACTATAAAGGGTTAAATTTTACCGGCGTCTAACATAGTCGATTTAATTCACGACACTCTGCGGCCTCGAAAAACTATTAATCCACCCGGACGCCTACAGTTTGCTGATTACATCAAAGACCTTAACGTTGCTAATGTGCTGCTAGCTAAACCTAAACAGCAAAAGAAGCCAACCCCGACTGGTACTACAGGAAAAACCGAAATGGAAACTGATAACTGCGAGTCCGATTTAGAATATAAATTAAAAACACCAGCTACTCATCCAAGTCCACATCAAAAAAATTCATTCAGAAGAACGCCGATAAGGAAACGCCTCCACAAAAGGGCCGTTAGAAAAACGCCTCTAAGGCAGATGTCATCAACACCAAAAACGAAGGGAATTCTAGATTGGGTGCATCTTAAACTTTAAAATTACACAATGAAATTCTGATTTTATTACTTACAGCCTTTTTAATTTGAAATGTCGTGCACCTCAAACTACAGTTTTGTAAATTGCTAGCGAATTTTTAGAAAATAAGACATTCTGCTGTACATTTATATTTATATTATTACGTATTATACGAAATAAGAACAATATATTTGTTTATTACAAAAGTGTTTGTGTTTTTTATTTCTACTCTGCTTTTGTTTTTCACGAATCTGCAATAATTATAAAATCTAAAGCTAAAATATTAGTATTTGAAGTTATTTTACAGTTACAAAGTGTAAAATTTCAAAAAATCAATCTAAGATTTCATAATGGCGTGATATAATTTAGAAAATTGTGATTTCTTTTAATTTTGTGCGATACATTTTATAAAAAAAGTGTAAAACATTTGCAAATTTTTCAACGAAATTGCTATTTCTTTTAATTTTGAGCGATGCATTTTATAAAAAGTGTAAAACATTTGCAAAATTATGCATAGTTTATGTAACATGATGTCGATTTTTGTGAAAATTTATGTGGGATGGCTTGTAATTGCGTGATTTTTGTTCAATTTTCATCGTGTGTTGAATAAAATATCGTTTTTGTATAATTTCAAGTGATATGATGTCAGTTTTTGTATAATTTATGTGACATGATGTCGATTTTTGTGTAAATTTATGTGATATGATGTGTGATTGCGTGATTTTTGTTTAATTTTCATCGTGTGTTGAATAAAAATATCGTATTTTGTATAATTTCAAGTGACGTGATGACAGTTTTTGTATAATTTATGTGACATGATGTCGATATTTGCGAAAATTTATGTGAGATGCTGTATGATTGCGTGATTTTATTCAAATTTTTGTTACTTTGGGGGTCAACACATACGTCTTTTCGTAATTTTTGCGTGTTTCTATTCAAATTTATTTTCATTTGTCGTCAACACAGACGTATTTTCGTAAAATTTTACTATTTTTCAATGAAAGTTGTATAAAAATATTGTTTTTTGTCGTTTTTGCAGAATTTAATGTGACAAGATGCCGATTTTTATAAATTTTCATGGGAGATGCTGTCGATTTTCTAAAATTTTAAACGAAATGCTTTGGAAATTGCATGTTTTTATTCAAATATTAGTAATTGAAGCTATTTTTTCACATACAAAGTATCGAAAATTCATATAAATTGAACTACGATTTCATAATTATGTGATGTACTTTAAAAAATTACGGTTTATTTGTTAAACTTTGCAAAATTATGCTTAGAAATAACTCTTAAAAACTTTTTTACATCATTTTTTCGGTACTATAAAGTCGCTTTGTAAAGATTTTCAACGAAATTGTGCGTTTTTATTCAAATTTTTGTTACTTTGGGGATCAACACATACGTCTTTTCGTAATTTTTGCGTATTTTTATTCAAATTTATTTTCATTGGTCGTTAACACAGACGTATTTTCGTAAAATTTTACTATTTTTCAATGAAAGTTGTAAAAAAATATTGTTTTTTGTCGTTTTTGCAGAATTTAATGTGACAAGATACCGATTTTTATAAATTTTCTACGTATTTTCGTAATTTTGCGTGCTTTTATTCAAATTTATTTTAATTTGTCGCCAACACATACGTCTTTTCGTAAATTTTTTACAAGAAAAAATGGTTTGACTTATATTTTTACAAGTATCCCTTGTCTTATTTGCAAACGATATTGAAAAGCTTTTTTTTTTTCAACGAAATTGTCTGTTTTTATTCAAATTTATGGGGGACAACCATTCTTATACAATAAGACTCGGATATCTTCGGAACACGGTAGCTGAAAGCAACGCACCACCCTTTCTTACCTATATGAGTAAGAAAAAGATAGCCATACAAAATATTATATTAGTAGACATGTTTAGTTGACAAATGTCATAATTAAAATTAGTCAAGCCTTCTCCAATACTTGCTACTATAAGCCGTTCACGATCTTTTTGGGTCAGGTGAGGCTATGACCATCTAGTAATTTTGTTGGCAGTACCTCTGCGGCAACTAAACTCCCTAATGCAAACTGACACTTTTTCTGTTAGGTTAGGTTGTTTTCAGTTTAAGGTTATATTTTCTGAATAGGTATATTGTTGCCGGATCTCTCTCTAGTCTCGACATCAACTCGTGTTCTTTTAGATCTGGTCTGTCCTTTTTAAACTGCAACTAGCATCGTTTAATGGAAATTTTTTGTTGTAACAAAATT
This sequence comes from Agriotes lineatus, assembly GCA_940337035.1. Classification (NCBI taxonomy): domain Eukaryota; kingdom Metazoa; phylum Arthropoda; class Insecta; order Coleoptera; family Elateridae; genus Agriotes; species Agriotes lineatus. Next base: position 25,182 of record CALNHX010001789.1, on the reverse strand, counting down.
ATATTGGGCATTTTGATTTTTCCTTTGACGGAAATTAAAATTACTTTTACACACTTGATAAAGCATTATGATAATTGGGGACTGGAACGCAAGAGTGGGCAGAGATGTAAACAGAGGCCAAGGAAGCATAGGAAGCCATGGAGAAGAAACCCTAAATAAAAATGGAAGAACCATGTTAGAGTTTTGCCAAACAAATGACCTACTAATAGGTAACACATTTTGGTGCCAGGATATGGAGGAAAAATACACGTTTGTAGCCGAGGAAAGGCACGCGAGAAGCTTAATCGACTACATAGTCTACACAAGAAATCTTGAAGAAATGGTTGAAAACATAAAAACAGAAAAAGAACCAGAGCTTTCAACACAACATAGGATGGTCACAGCAAGACTAAAAGATAGAATCATCAGAATAAGGGAAAACAAGAAATACTATAAAATAAAAATAAATAAATTCAAAAGGGTTGATATACAAGAAGAATATAAAAGAGAAACTAATAGAAGATTAAGAAGATACGAGGAGACGAAAACAGACTGGTCGGTGGAAGAAAGATGGATCATATTCAGGGACAGTGTAATTGAAGTAGCAGAAAAGATTTGTGGAGTTGAATGCAAGAATGGGAAAAACAAAAGAACCAGATGGTGGAATGAAGAAGTAAGGGAGGAAGTAAAAAAGAAGAAACAGGCATGGAAAAAATATCTAGCAACCAAAAACGAACAAGATAAGAATGAATACATTAGATTGAGGAGAAGAGTAAAGATAACTGTCAGAAAGGCAAAAAGTGAAACATGGGAAGAGTACGGAAAGGAACTGCAGGAAAGCTATTTAACAAACAACAGGAATTTTTGGGCAAGAATAAGAGCAATGAAAGGCAAGAAAGGAAAAGAAATAATGGGAATAAAAGATAAAGAGAATAATCTACAGGTAGACATCAACAACATTGTTAAGGTATGGAAGGAATATTATGAGGATAAGTTTGACAAAATAACAGAAGAACAGGAAATAAATAATGAGCAGGAGGAGGAAGAGGCACAAGTAGAAAATATAAGTCTAGAAGAAATAGATCAGGCAATAAAAAATATAAAAACAGGGAAGGCAGGAGGGGAAGACAAAATTGAACCGGAAATGATTAAATACTTAGGAGAGGATGGAATAAACTGGCTATGGAGGTTATGTAGAAGAGCATGGGAAACGAGAGAAATACCAACGGACTGGGAAACAAATCTGATAGTACCTATATACAAAAAAGGGGAACGAGCACAATGTGGAAACTACAGAGCCATATGCCTATCACCGATATGCTTTAAAATCTACACAAAAATAATAGAGAAAAAAACGAGACAATTTGTAGAGGAGGAAATAGTCGAAGAGCAGGCAGCATACATGCCAGGAAGACAGACAAACGAAAACATATTCATTATAAGGAATTTGATGGAAAAGGTACTAGAAAACGGGGAAGAACTCGTCTTGACATTTATAGATCTCAGGGCAGCATTTGACTCGATTGATAGAGAAGTAGTATGGAAATGCCTGAATGAAACTCGTACCCCGAAAACACTCATACAAGTAATACGTAGCACGTTCAAAAATGTTAAAGGAAAGGTGCAGATAGGAGGAGAAAGGTCAGATGAATTCGCATGGAGGAAAGGAATTAAGCAGGGGGATAGTCTCAGCCCTCTTTTGTTCATAATAGTAATGAGTAAATTAATTCAAAACACAAGGGAAAGAACAAAACAACTACAAACACTAATAGGGTATCGAAATCTAGAGCCGGTAAAAGTAGATACACTAATGTACGCAGACGATATAGTGCTAATAGCAGACACAAGAAATAAGATGCAGAAACTAGTGAACATATGGACAGAAGAAATAGAACGAATAAAAATGGAAATAAATACAGAGAAAAGTAAGATAATGGTGATAAATAAGAAGCATGAAGACAAAACAACAGTAAAGTGCAAGGGCACAACATTGGAGGAAGTGACAACCTATGAATATTTAGGGAGTCTAAAAACAAATGATGGCAACATAGACGCAGAATTAACAAACAGAGGGAGGAAGTCAACTAAACTCTACTATGCATTAAGACCACTGTTATCGAAGAAGGAACTGAAACAAGAAACAAAAGTAAGAATCCATAATGTAATAACTATCCCAACACTATTATACGCATGTGAAAATTGGACGATACAGAAGAAACACGCAGGAAGATAGAAGCTATGGAAATGAAGCACTTACGAAGAATAGCTGGGAAAACAAAGTGGGATAGACTAACTAATAGAACAATAAGGGAAATGGTAGAACTGGAGTCAATAACGAGTAAGGTACAAAGAAAACAACTTAACTGGTTCGGTCACATGACAAGAATGAGCCCAGACAGACTGACTAGGAAAGTATGGGAAACAAAACACTATAAGAAAAGGAGAAGAGGACGACCTAGGAAGAAATGGATACAACAAATAGCAGAAATAGGAAAAGATAGAGGGAAAACAGTGAAGGAGATGAAGGAACTAGGTGAAAATAGAAAAGAATGGAAAAAATGGACGACTGGATAAGCAACCCAAATCCGACGCCCTCAAGGGTACAAGGAAGGGGAGAAAGAAAGAAAGAAAGATAAAGCATTTATTTTCTTACGAATATTAAAATAATAAGTTTGGCAATGTGGTGGCAAGAAAATGTCGAACAGACACTGACAGAAAAAAAGTTGCATCCGCTACATCACCGAATCAGTTAGTCCAACATGAAAAGACAAAATAATAGCCAACTCTGTCCCAAAAAGGTCGTAAACGGATTATATGTTTCTCTCTTTCTTACTCAAGCAATACGTATATCTTCTTGTTCATGTTATTGCTGATATATATAATTGTGACCGGGGGGCATGCTATTTGCATCTCGGACAACCTTCACAAAAGTTTTAAATCGGCCCCGAGGCCCTATTCATTAACTGCTTCAACCGCTTTTGGCGCGAATCTGTTTTTGGTGGCTTTTTCCTTGACGAATTGCAGCTACATGTTCTGACAGGAATTTATAAAAACGTTTAATTGAAGTAACCAAGTTGAGCATTTTATTACAACGGCGTAAGGCGTATTTTACACTGTATTAGACAACACTACAATTTCTACGAGGCTGATGTTTAAACAGTAAATTTTATGATTGTAGTTTAAAACAGCCGTAGCAATATATATTATATAAATTTATGGTTTGTGAATAATAATAATAAAATTATGTGATGCCTTTTTCGTACTTAATAAGACGTTTGAATAATTCAGCCCGTTTATTTTAATTCTATCAAAATTATTTTGAATATAGCGGTTTTTCGCCTAATGGCTTATATCTCAATGAAATGTATCGCAAATCACATACACAAAAGTAAAATTTGAAAAGGGTTAAGGGCTTTTAAAACTTGCTTTAAAAATATCATATTTTCATAGAAGTTATAATTGCATAGCTGTAAATTTGAAACATAGATGCAAAAAATTAAATCAACATTTAGAATTAAAAGCATCAGCCAGCCACATCTATTAAACGGGTTTTAAACGGCCTCCTTTTGAAATTTCTTCGAGGGACAAAATGTAATTGCTCTAGTAAGACTGAAAATAATTTAAAAATATCTATGTTCATAGCAAGCGTTTTAAATTTGAAATACATTAGTTAAACAGGGCGCCGAAACCTCACGCAAGTGTTGAAGTTTTAATCGCATTCAGGTACGATGTCCAGGTGGCTCAGGTAGTTAAACCTTAGACTCGTGATACTGTGGGCGCTGGTTCAAATCCACCAGAAATTGTCGACGGCTATTTGCCCCTTATTTAAAATTTTTAGGCACCCCACAATGCATCGTGGTGCGTGAGCAAGCGCACGATCCCCTTCCAGGAATTATCGATCCAACAATCAAAGTACGATTTCATTCCAGCAATCAAAGTACGATTTCATCAAAGTTCGAATTTAATTAACATGTGTGATTAATTCCGCGGAATTTGATTAGGCCAATTAATCCGCTTTAATTTGATTTTTAATCGATCAATTAATTTTGATATCAATTTGATATAAAAAGGGGTGGGGGATTACAGCCTGCACTTCTACTCATGTATCAAAATAAAATCTGATATTGTATGTAACATGGACTGGTGATTTTTCTTATTCTTTGATTTTTGTCATTTTGACAATAAAAAAAGCATTTATAAATTATAAATGTAGGGCCAAATACTTGGTTGAAATTAATCTAAATGCATGTAATTTTATATGAAAAAAGTTTTAAAGATATCAAAGATTACATTTTTGTTGATCTTATAGAAAGACCAGAAGCGTCGACATTCTTTGTTTGTAAATAACCTTTTTCAAATGGCACCGTGGTGAAACATCGGACACCTAACTTTTTAAAATGAATCAATACCGTATTCAAAACTGTAACTTGCAAAATTGATTTGCTTACTTTTGCTTATAAATTTCATTAACCTTATAAATGTGTTAAGCCAAATGAAAGAAATACATGATTAAAAAACATAAATGTGACTTGAGACACGTGGCATTTCTCAATAGTTTACTACTTTTCATTGGCTTCATTTGATTTTATACATTTGCCAGGCCGATGCGGTAGGGTATTTGAAAAGATAATAAAAAATCTGTAAAACGCTTACACCGAATTTTCCTCGCAAGTTGAAGTTTTGAAATTAATTATGTTCGAAACACCAAACGAAAACAATTCTGTTCTTATTTTTGAACTAAAGGAAAAATAGTTGTGTAGGTGGTCACCCTGTATATGTTGGGTCCTAAATGTACTTATTTTGATTAAGGGTAAAGTGCGAAGCTGGAAAATATTACTATTTTACTCTAATCAGTAGCTCTGTTGTTAAAGTAGAAAAACAATATTTAATTTTTTACGTGTTCACCACACTACATTTGTGGTATGCAAAATATGTATATTTTCATCAAAGGTAGTAGTAGCTCTATCGTTAAAGTGGAAAAACAAAATTTATTCTTTACGGTGTTTACCCGGTATTTGGGGTATCCAAAATACGTATATTTTCATCAAAGGTAATCCTCTAAGCTATACAGGGTGTCCCAAAATTGCTGGGACATAGAGCTACTACGTATTGTAAAGGCCAAAATAAGACGATTGGACCCAATTTATATACATACCAAAATGCACCGAGTGTCCGCGAGAAGGGTCCAAATTTTTCTGCAAAAATCACATTTTTGTACGCTGTTCAGAAATGCGTGAAACAAATTTAATGACATTTGGCAAAAATGCATTTTAGAGGATTACTTTCAGTAATCAAAGAAACCCAAAGGAAATTTTAGAAGGGTTAGAACCACCCTCGCCCCCTGGTATTTTTTCAAAATTTTCTTAGTAGTGGTAATACGGTTGTAAGACTTTTTTAACGGGAAAGCTTAAAGATCATACTCATTTTTTGACTCTTGTAAAACTCGGTATTTCGCATAGTTTCGAAGTAAAAAAGTGTTGGCTCAAACACTGATAACCGATATTCTCAGTACACGTTTAATTGTAGTACAAAATTTGGTTGGCCGTGGATACAAAAGCAATACAAAATTCATGATTTTGGCAGGAAACAAATTCATAATCGTCCCAGTTTACTGTTGACAGTAAACGTTTCAATAATTTGTTCACTTTTAGTTGCTTTTGTATTGTTTTCTTTGTCGCGATCACCGTTATTGCTTTAATTGCTATTGCAGTTGTTGTTGCTGCTACTTTATCGGCTATCAAATATGGATTTCCTTTTTAATGAACAGATCGACATGCTATTAGTTCTTGGATACTGTCAAGGTAACTGCCGCGCAAGTGTTCGCGTGTATCAAGAGAGGTATCCAAACCGGAGAATTCCAAATCACAGAACTTTTGCCCGAATCAAAAGACGTATTCGAGAAACAGGAACGTTGAAGCCAGTCAGAATTAACGCTGGAAGACCTCGCCAAGCCTGAACACCCATTGCGGAAGCTGTTCTTTACTAGTAGCAGAAAATTGCAACGAGGGACCGGGATTCCAAAAAGCACTGTCAGTCGGATCTTTAGCGAACAATTAATTCGTCCATTCCACATTCAGCCAGTGCAAGAATTATTGCCACGTGACCACGGATCAAGTTTAAATTTTTCACAAATTGTTCGGGAGCGCAGAGTAGTCGACAACAGATTCCACACTAATATCTTGTTTACTGATGAGTTGTTTTACACGTCGTGGCATGACGAACCTACACAATGAGCATATTTATGCAGATGAAAATCCACATGCTATTAAAGGTATACTTTATCAACGAGAATTTAAAATTAATGTCTGGGTCGGAATTATTGACAATTTTATGATTGGGCCGTTCCGATTGCCTGATCGTCTGGATGGCGCTACTAACCTTCGTTTCCTTCAAGAAATTTTGTCAAAATTAGTAGAAGACTTGCCCCTTAATTTGCGTCGAGACATGTTCTTTATGCACGACGGTGCACCACCTCATTTCGCACGTGTCGTAAGAGAATATCTTAATGAACAATTTGCTGTTAGAGGATTGGTAGGGGACAAGAAGCACTCATTCAATGGCCTCCGCGGTCTCCAGATTTAAATCCTTGCGACTTCTTCATCTGGGAAGCGTTAAAAACACAAGTGTACGAGGTTCAAATTAATAATTGCCAACAGCTGTGGAGCAGAATTCAAAATGCTGTAAACGCACTACGAGAAAACGAGGATGTTTTAACAAGGGTGCATTTAAATTTTTTACGTCGAATTTACCTCACATTGAGCACTTGTTGTATAAAAAGTTTGGTCTTTGTGTCCACCACCGCCAACTAAATTTTGTATTACAATTTTATTAAACTTGTACTGATTATTTTTTTCGTAGCGACTTCAACCAATCAGAAGGCTGGATTTAGTTAAGTTATCATATATAATGCAACTAGTGAGTTCTTGATTATCAAATAATCATTTCTGTTTATTCATTCAATTCGCACTCAGCCAACAGCCGTTAGGCCAATTATAGGCGTCGCTGTGCAGTTATGAGGACTTCCAACCCCACTAACGACTGTCATGATGTTGTATGACCGCCGGGACCAACTTTTTTCCACGAGATATATTGTTTGGCAATCGCGCGAGTCCGAAGGACGAGTGTGATTGCCTAAAACAATATATCGAGTGGAAACAGAAATGATTTGATAATCAAGAAGACACGAGTTGCATTCGGCTAGATTATATCACGAGTCAATAAATAACGTTTGAATAGTGTATTTTAAATATTAAAAGTACAGTTAATGTGGTTGTTATGACAATTGCACTGACAGCAGGTAACGTGATGTTTGTGAAAGCGTGTGATTATCACCTATTAATCAGGAAGGTATGTGATTGTCAGTTGCTATGTACATTATCAAAAGTTAGTACATGCGTAACTATGCATTTTGCCGTTTTTCATTGGTTGATGTTAGAGGGAGTGGTATAATCTTGTATAATTTCGATTATACAAAATCGATTATATTAGAGTAACTTCACTAGACGACGCTGACGCGGTCGGACTATTTAACCTGTCAAACTGACTCTCTTTTATTATTGTGCAACAAGTTATCGACATATAACCCGATAATATCGAAGTACTTATAGTATTACTTCTGATAATATCGGTTATCAGTTTTTGAGAAAACATTTTTTTTCTTCGAAACTATGCGAAATACTGAGTTTTTACAAGAGTCAAAAAATGAATATAATGTGTAACCCTTCCCGTTAAAAAGGTCTTAGAACCGTATTAGCACCACTAAAAAATTTTGAAAAAAATTACCAGGGGGTGAGGATAGTTTTAACCCTTCTACAATTTTCTTTTGGTTTCTTTGATTACTGAAAGTAGGGTAATCCTCTAAAATGCACTTTTGCCGAATTTCATTAAATTTGTTTCACGCATTTCTGAACAACGTACCGTTACGGCCAGCTCAAAGTGCACGGCAGATTTTTAGCGTGTAATACGATATTCTAATCATAGACGTCGAGTTTTGACGTTTACGTTTGTCATCAACTGTCATAGAACTGAAAACTCGAAAAATTCCCAGACATTTGTCAGAAGCAGAGAAAATGCGAGCTATTACAAAACTGAAAGAGAACTGGTCGCTGAGTCGAGTCGCAGCAGATTTACATGTGAGCAAGAGCTGCATTTTCAAAATTAAAAATCGTTTTGGCAGTAGAGACTTCTGCAAGAAAAGTTTTTTTAACCCCAGAGAACAAAGAACGAAGAATACAGTTTGCAACCGACTATTTGAATGAAATCGACGATTTTTAGAACAGGACTGTTTTCTCAGATGAAAAGGTATTTCAATCATTTACCAATTGACGATTAAGGGTGTATAATAGACCACAAAATTCAAGATTTGAGAAGCAATATTATTCAACTCTTAAGTAGTGGACGATTCTCTGTAAACGTATGGGGATGGATCAATGCTCACGGATCTGGGGCATGCTATAGAATTAATGGTCGACTGAATGCTGAAAATTATTGCAATATTTTGCAAAATGTGATGCTGCCATCTGTAAGAGAGGTCTTTCCTAATCAATTTACTTTTCAACAGGCAAGATATTACTTAATTAATTAATTTTGTTTATGTTAACGTAGTTGATAACATTATTTTCACAGGATAACTGTCCTGTGCATGCAGCAGGGATTGTTCATTGATGGTTTGATGAGAATAATATCAATTTATTACTATGGCCTGCAAAAAGTCCGGACTTGAACCCTATCGAAAATGTTTGGAGGTATTTAACTAACAAAAATTATACCAGGGAGTTTGCACCAAACAACGCCGATGAATTATGGGAAAGAATAATAAATGCTTGGAAGGAACTCAGAGGATACAATATGGAAACATTGGTCAACTCTATGCGAAACAAACTGCAAAGCGTAGTAGCAATTAATACTGATACATATTTATTAAATACATATTATTACATGTATAGTTTGTTTACTTGTGAAACTTTGCTAAAATACAAACATTAAAAAAGTATACCTATTCTTACAATCACAAGCAACGCCACTGGAGAAACCCTCATTTAATAAGCCGAAAAATCGCAAAAATAACCATAGTAACAAAAAACCGTGCACTTTGAGGTGTCCGTAACTGTACAAAAATGTGATTTTTTAAGTAAACTTTGAACTCTGCTCACAGACAAACGGTGCATTTTAGTATATATATATAAATTGGGTCCAATCGTCTTATTTTGACCTCTACAATACGTGGTAGCTCTATGTCCCAGCAATTTTGAGACACCCTGTATGCAAAATATTACTTCAATCAAAGCAAAAATAAGCACAATTGATTTTTTTAACGTGCTCACGCTGTATATATTTGACCGGAATCATATTCGGATTAGAGCCTGGTAGACATGTAATATGCATGCAAAATCTTCCTCCAAGAAATAGTTTTTGAGCTCGAGTGGCAATAGACAGGCAGACCGACAGAATTGAGAACACATGTTTTTTGTCATCGAAGGACCCAGAAACATAAAGATCTGTAAAAATCTCGGAGGATGATATTTTCACAATTACAATGGGTACTCTCCTCGCTTGAAGCGAAAGAAGTAAAAATTACAATTTCGCAAATTACAGTTTTAAGTAAACCTTGTGTAATTGGCAGTGTTTGAATGCTTTAAAACGCTGTTTCAAATGGTAAGGTGTCCCACCATTATTTTATTTTACTTTTAAAAAAGCATGTTGGAGCCTTTCTAAACAAAATAAACGTTTAATATCTGAAAACCATGTCTTAAGAAACGATTATATTCCTTTAGATTTATTCTAACCAAGTTTTATAACATGGAAAATTTGTATATAAATTTTGTTTGAGGTATACCTTTTAATGTCTAAATGACAAAAGTTAGTATAACGAATTTAATATAAAATCCAAAAATATAATAATATAGAGGGTGCTTCACTTAAAATAAGGAAGTGGTGGTAATTTCCCACTTCAAATAATTCAAATTTCCAGTATATTCCACAAACTAAATTTTCACTTATAATACCATGAGTAGTCAAAGTTATGTCGACTATTTTTGCGGTGGTGTCACGAATGTCCATTGCGCTTTGGTACGATTAGGACGAGTGCGCTAGCACGAGTCCTAATCCCAAGCGCAATGGACATGAGTAGTGATACCACCGCAAAAATAATCTACTTAACTTTGACTAAGAATGGTATTCGAGGGACTATTTAATGAACCAAACTACCTTTTCAAATTAGTTTTCAGTAAATCTAGCAACAAACTACGCAATTTCTATAGTAACAGAACACTAATATTGACTTTTTCTAATAAAAATCGCATTTGTTAAAAATAGTCAACAGTAATATCCCAAGTGCATTAAAATAGCCGATTAAATTTTGACGTTTTTTGTCAGAATGTTTTGCTAAGAAATTTGTCAAGTAAATTTGCCGCTCAACAAGAATCCCGAGTGCGCAGCACGAGGGATTTTGAAGCGGAAAATTTACGAGATATATTTCTTCAGAGCAAAACATTCTGACAGAAAATAGTCAAAATTTATTCAGGCTAGTTTACATGCACGCGGGATGTTCGGAGTGATTATTTCCTGAATAAATAGAAAAAATTCAGTTGGTGAAGCACCTTTAATAATCATGTTAAAATTATGCACAAGCGATTAAATTTTGACATAAATTTAACCGCGGTTAAACTTTGACGTTTGAATTTTAGTCATTATTAAACTGACAGAAACCATGGTGATTACGCATTATTATGGATATGAAGGAAATAATCACTTGAATACCTTCTAGGAAGATATATCCACTGATATTTTTTTGATTGGTCAAGAAACGTCAGAATTCTGGATTTTCATTGGTCACTTTTTGATAGATGACAGGTGAATTGAATAGTCATTGATATTTATAAAGTATAATCAAATATTATTTTCCTATGGCTATGGAATAGTTACTAATTTATGAATGCAACTATGTTTATACTTAAATGTCAAACTTGACATTTGATTTTTAAGTGACTTATAGTTGCATTCATAAATTAGGAGCTATTTCATGGCCATACTAGATGAAAGTAATTTTTGCACCAACTGCAGTAGACAATGTTTATAAAGTAGATGGAATATTACCTACTTTCCTGTATAGTTAACAATGAGTACAGACCAAGTCAGAAGAGCTAAAGTTTTATCCTGATATAATGTACACTTCTAGACGTACACTTTAACTCTAACAGTCAAAACGTGTTGTTCCACAATGATTATGCTCCGGTGTAGTAGCCTAAGCTGTGACCTATAATTTCCACCCCAAAATGCAAAACATGGCATTATATTTAGATGCTCGCTTCAAAAGTTAAAATTAGGTACTTGAGTATTTTAAATGTTAAAAACAAACTAAAATACATTTTTTAAATACCAATGTTTATGGACTAAGATTTTATTATACAGGGTGTATTGAAATTTTTGTGATCATGGCTACTTGATAATTACACGTGTTAATGACAACCAAAACCCTTTAATAGGCATTTTAAGCTAAACGGTTGCTCTTACGCTTATAAACTAAGAGTAAATTATTTTTGTGAATTTTAATTCTCTTTGAGATAGTAACCTACAATTTTAAAAATTGTTGCAGATAATAAAGTTAGAGCTAAAAAAAATTTTGAAAGATAAGTAAAGTGCCCCTTACAGCCACGTATAGTTTATGAAATCTTTCCTATTAGTGCAGTACATTATAGTAAGTATGTATACCAAAATTCAAATTTATATCTCTATATTTGTGGAAATTAACAAAAAAATACAAAATCAAAAATTTTACTTCAAGGCCCTATAATTTCTTACTGAAGGGACTTTGTACTAAGGTATATTAGGTTTAATCGATTTATTATGATGCAAGGAATCTATGACTAATCGGTGTCCCATTCTTTTTGGGACACCCTGTATATTTTACTTCACAGCCATGCATTCAACTGTTTATACGACTTTGAAAATAAAAAACAATTTAAGACCCTCAAGATGATTTAGTCAAAGTTCATTAAAAGTGCTTTGCAAAAATATAAAATTATACAGGGCGTTCCATTTAAAAAGTCGAAATTGTTAAATTTGCAAATGTTGACCACCCTGTATAGCATTAATACCCAGAACCGCTACTCTATACTGAAAAGGCAACTTGAGAAGAAATTTAGTTTTTTGATACCGTCTTCGTTCATTCACTTCTTTTCTGATACTTACAGCAGTCACCTGAAATTCACCATTTTCTGACATAAAATCGTTAATATTTTCAAAACAGTTGACATTAGACTGATATAACTTTATATTTATATAAATAATCAGCATTGAGACGTAAATCTGTTAAGCTATTAAAATATGGGCGCCACAATTTTCTGGGCCACCTTGTATAATCAAAAGTATTTTACTAATGTGCACAGTCTTCGTATCTACAACATTTATATAAGCAAATTGTACGTAACTAAATTATATTGTCAACTGCAGTAATGAGGTCACAACAGTTAATACACAACATATGGTTACCACGGCCTAAATGCCCCCGCGAAGAACACCAAACCATGAAATAGCTCGACTTAATCTTAATTGCTGTTCTAAAAATAAACTGATGCCACAGAATCGGTCCATCATAATTTTGGATACACAATTTAGTCTGATGGTAGGGGGCGCCATCGTTCAACCAAAATGACGAGGTTACAATGTGGGGTGTGCGAACTCTGTGAATTATCCACGTTTCTGACCTGAGTGTATGCGCAAAATTACGTATGGAAAAAGAAAATACACCTAGACTTAAAATTTGACGTAGAGTTCAAAAAACTGCATTTAATATTGCGGCATCGAGTGTCATGAGGTCACAATTTTTGAAGCTGTCAGAGTGCAGCGTGATGCACACACCCGAGGTCATAGTAAATGCAGTACAAACACACACACCCACACACACACCCACACACAGACAGACATTTTTTAAAAACCACTTTTTTGGGTTCCTAGAGGCCCAAAACGGATATTTCTGTGAAAATCTCGATTTCCAAAATTTTCATGATTCCAAGACTTCCCTATACCTATGGGTATGGGAAAGTAAAAATACTTTTTAATAACACAAAACAGTGGGGATACGAAAAGTTAGAACACCAAAAGAAAACTTACAAACTTTGGGTATGTGACGGTACTGACATTCACTAAATGACATGACTCTTGTGTAGTCCATGTAGTCATCAGAACAAGATGCCAAATTTTACAAATATTCCAAACGGAACTTGAGGGAAAAGTATTTATAATCACCGGGTATAATTCGGAGGAAATAAAAAATATTGACAAAGTAATTAAATATTTTAAGATCCATAAAACTCCCGGTATTGATGAAATATCAAGCGGAACAATAAAAAACCTAAGTGACGACGCACGCAGATCATAATGAACTTACCATATACATGAGAGTTGAAATTTACCAACATGCATTTCTAAAACTATTATAATTCCGATATCTGAAACACTTAAGAATTTTACGAATTCGTCAAATATAGTAAAATTCGTATGTATGGTGATGATACGGAGGTTTAGTGTTCTCTTTAGCCCACTTGTTTTAGCCGGGCATTTGAGGAGGAAATCACATCTGAAAATGCCAACTAAACATGCATTACAACTAAACCCTTCTAAATCTTGTGCACTTCCTTTTGGTAGAAATGCTGACTATGTGAGTGTAAAGCCATTACTTCAAATATCAATTAACGGTTCAAGTATATTGTTGAAAACAGAGCAAAAAATAAAGGTATGGTTCTGGAAACAGAACGTATATAAATAAATGTATATAAAAAGATTATATGAATCTAAAATCTCGAAATATAGCCATTATTGTTGTTAATAATAGAAGGGATCAATTAACTGAACACGTATTCAAGCACTTGCAATACCAAAATAAGGTAAAATTTTACCCAGATTGATTTCTTCTAAATAAGGTTTGTTAAAAAAAATCTGAACGTAATCTACTAAGGAATACTAATACAGAGATGTTTGGCTCCTACTACTAACGGTATAATGTCATTTATATTGTTGCTTCATTAAGCAACTGTGAGGAAGTAGATTGGGACATGACTGACTCGATTGTGGTATTTTATGTAGCAGTTTTATCCACTGAGGCACACAGTCGCAGTGCAGCTAGGCACACACTTTCTAATCAGCTGATCGCATAACGTGTACTTCTAAAGTATGGAAAAGGTTGCTTTTGATTGCGTTTTGTTGTTGCGCCATGAAAGACTAAAGAAAAGGTTTATCAATTGAGAAGCTATAGAATGCACTAATGGTGAAAGTGGAGAATCGAAACAGGAATAAAAGTAAATGTGGAAATATTTCTGACAGTCAGTATGTACCAGAAGATGATGATAAATCTAGTGACGCCATAACTGCTGAACCCATAAATATTAGCAAAGATGTATAATTTTCTAAACGATCTTGGACGTCTAACTCAAAAGAGTAATCATATAATTTTTTTCTTGATTGTTTTCACCTGTTTACAATCAAAAAATTGTGATAATGCTATCTACCATTCTACCATGCACCATCTACATGAAATAGCTCATGAAGATAAACAGCTCAAAACCACAAATCGTATTGCAATAATAAACCAAGTCTGGTGCGGACGCACGTTTCACCCTTGCCTCAAACACTCACTTTTACGTATGCTCATCACTCACGTTCACGGCATGACTCTCCACTCACGATGTGATCTGTATCTTTTATTTAAAAGTTCAAATTCAGATAGAACAGAATGTCCAAAATTTAAATTCAACAAACGACCCGCAACAGAACTAGAAACTCTAAAATAAAGAATATTTGGCACGTGAAATAATTTACGTGATACATTTCAATCAGAATAGTAGACACAAAAAAAATAGGTGAAAATTGACTACAACAGCTTACAACAAGGGATACATACTGATTTCTCGCAACTTTCTTCAAAGACATTACTTTTCGTACCAAAAGCTGTCATATGAATTGACGTTTCCCTTACTGATACGAGTACAAGAATGTTGCTAGGCAGCACTTTTAATTCCTAGGTTTAAAAGTACTTTTACGTCCGAGGAACTAAATAGCTATTTACGTTATTAGACCGGTAGCAACATTTTTATGGCCGCGCCAATATTTTACAGGTTGAGCCCGTAGGGCGAGACCTGTATGTTTGGCAAGGCCATAAAAATGCTACCGGTCGTGTATCGTATAAGATTTTTTAGGATACGAGTCCGGTAGATAAAATTTACCGGCCGGTAGTTCTACTACTGGTCTAGGCCGGTAAATTTTATCTACCGGACTCGTTTGTAACTATGTAAACGCTAGTTACCAATGCAGTATACTAAAAAGTAAGTTCTACTTGGTTGCCTATCGACGCAGACACGCGATTGACTGTAGACGGACCTGAAATAAATTGTAAAATTATAACTTGAATAAACAAATGGGCATTCGAGCTCTAGATTCAAGTGGCAGACTTCTGTTACGTATGGAATTTTAGTTCAAACTTTACTGTCTTCTCGAGCATTTCTGCCGAAAATTCAGAAACGCAGAAAAGTTTTGGTTTTTTGAGGTTGCATAGCATAAATAAATCTAGTTAATGGAACCTCACCCCGTTTTTATCATTTATGTGTTTACTTGCGCACGCGGTTTTGCGCGTCGCGGCATTCTTCTGGAACGTAACCCCCGCGAACGGCGAGGTCTGACTGTATTTTGTAACTTTACATTTCGGCGAAATATAAACTAAACCCAAAATATGTAATTTCAAATTATAATAGCCTAAAACCGCTAAGTACTCGAATCACTTCTTAATTTATAAAAAGTAAGCATACATTTATTTTCGAAATACAATATTTCTTAAATTAATTCGATATAATTTTATCTTTCACTAAACTTGTTCAACAACGTATATTCGAAATCTAGTAATTAACCCGGGAGTGGTTGCGCTATGGTCGATTCAACCGCACATTTTAAAAAAATTATGTAGCTTTGTAGCGCAGCTACTTTGCGACTTGTGCTTTTAAACATGCTCCTAAAATGCACTTTTGCAATTTTTTTAGTGATATTTCAGTACATTAAAAAATTTAAAACCGTTTTTTTTGTTAATGCGATTGACTCGCCCGGTGCGCGACCTCTAACGTAACTCAATTATTTTTTCATTTATCTGGTATTATAAATTAATGCTACTGTGTAAAGTCAGTTACTATGATTTCCTAATAAAGTGCAAGAGAAAGGCTATCGTTATTAACGACATAAGTCCGTTAGTAAGCATCCAACAAACGAGGATAAATTTGTCGCCGAGGCCGTCAGGCCGAGGCTAATGAATATAACCGAGCCATAGCCATGGCTGTTATGGGGAACTTTTCAGTCAGGTTGACACTTCTGTACAAGTAGGTGTTATGAAAAATGTTTTTCTTAATTTACCAACATTCGGTTAAAAAAACTAACTGCGGTTGAACCGACCGGGGCACGACCACTAACGGAAGTTTAGGATGCACGACTACACTCGGGTTAAAGTTCACTGACCTTTCTCAGTTGATTTTGATACCTGAATTCACTTCGTTGATGTCTCGTTCTACTAGTAACAATACTAGCCCAAGCTCTGCTAAACTCTGATTGCAACTCTGACTACACACTATACTCGTAGGTATTTCCAGATAGAATTTTCACAATAACCACAACACTTCACTGATGCACTGAAGCTACGTTAATGATTACATCTGATTTCTTTTCAATATAGTTCCAATATGAATACAAAAAACAATATTTATATTCACCCTGCAAATAATTATAATATATCTGATTTTATATCAGACTTCGCTCACAGGTCATTCCTGTGTGGTATTATTTTAGTTAAATATAAATTATTCGCCATTTGTATGGAATTGAACGTACAACGGCTTATACCGTGTATCGAATCAAATATAAAAATTTGTTTATTATCTGACCTAGTACCGTTACGTTTCTATTCACAACTTATTACGAAGGATTAAGGGTCGGTCTTACCTGGTGTCGGAAGTTATATTTGGTGTTTTTCCGGCATGGGCTAGGTCGCCAGGTCTTCGACATTGACAAATCCTTGGGTCGGACCTTCCCAAAGTAAGAGATAGACCCAGCAAACCAAATAATAGCAAAACCAATAACTAGTAACAGTATTTATTTCAACAATCGGTTCTATAGTGCAAACATGTAAATCTATAGATATATACACATAAATAATCAACACTAATTCATCCAAATAGCATAGATCTGCGCGCATAATTTCATAAGGGTCGAGCTGCATATACAAAATTAATTTTACAGCAATACAGTACATTTGCATGTTGGAGAGTTTTGGATTTACTCAGTTAATTAAAGAACCTACTCGAATAACATCTAAATGTCAAACACTTTTGGATCACATTTTTGTTAGCAATTCAGATTTAATTGTTGTGTCGGGTACTAAACACATAAGTTCTTATTCTGACCATGAACTAGTATTATGTAAGATTTTTGCTGAAATAAATAAACCTTCGCCTATCACACGAACTCTCAGGGACTTCACAATGTTTGATCTTGATAGTTTTACAACTTATCTTCAATCTATCAATTGGGATATTATCTACAACTTAAATAATATAAACGCTAAAGTTGATTATTTCAACAATAACGTGATAGCCTTGTTTGACATCTTTGCTCCTTTAAAACTTCTGTATTTAGAAAATCAAAAGCCCCTTGGCTGACTGATACAGGTAGATTAATGATGAGTCTAAGAGATGCTGCCTTTAAACGTTTCAAAAAATACCAGAAACAAGATCAATGGATCTATTATAAGTCTCTCCGAAATCTAACTACCAATGCTATCAGAAATGAAAAAAAGCATATTTAACTCATACATTAACCCACAGCAGTCCTAAAAGATTTTGGAATGACTTACAACGTTGTGGTATACATTCAAAGAAAAAAAATCAGACTATTCCTGAACATCTTAAAGACGTTAATGCTATTATTTCATATTTTAATTTAATTCAGGGGGTGGAGGTGCCTAGTGTGGAGGTCTTGGAAATGTATAAAAATACTAAACCAAATTTAACATCTAAATTTTGTTTTACTGTTGCTTCTGAAGATGATATTACTAAAATTATCTATTCCATCAAATCTAAAGCTTCTGGTAATGACAATATTAATATTACTATGATACACCTATGTTGCCCATTTTTAATACCAGTGATAACCCATATTATAATTTTTTTTATTAAATTGTACATTTCCGGATGTTTGGAAAATTTCTAATATTATTCCAATACCCAAAACCAGTAATCCGCAATACTTAAAAGATTTAAGACCTATCAGCATACTACCTGTTTTATCGAAAGTCTTAGAGAAAGTAATTGAACTTCAAACTCGTGACTATTTAGAAAATAATTTGTTGATGCCAAATTATCAGTCAGGTTTTCGTTGTAACTACAGTTGCTATTCTGCACTTTTAAACATAACTGACGACATTTTGAAAGCATCTGACGATGGTCAACTCACAGTGTTGATTCTACTTGACTTCTCGAAGGCTTTCGATACCATCAGTCATGAAATACTTTATGCTGTACTTCGTTACTACGGATTTGGCGAAGAAGCTTTAAATTTAATTAAAGCTTACTTAAATGATCGTCAGCAATGCGTTCTATTGGATGGCAGGCGTTCAGATTCATGTAGAGTGAGATTCGGTGTTCCTCAGGGATCCATACTAGGCCCTCTCCTGTTCACATTATACTCTAGTAATTTATGTAATTATTCTTTAAATCGTTGTCAATTTCATCAATATGCAGATGATACGCAGATCTACATGTCATTCAAGCCTTACGAATCGCAGGCTGCTTGTGTTGCTATTAATGATGATTTAAATAAGCTGGCAAGCTTGGCAACCCTACATTCGCTTAATATTAACCCTTCGAAATCTAATTTTATGGTATTCGGTAGTTCAAACTCTAAATCAACAATTTTAGGTGATTTTCATGTAAAAATTAACGGTGAGTCTATCCCTTGCAAAGATTCGGTAAAAATTTAGGCGTCATACTTGACCATAACTTTAGGTTTCGAGAACATGTTAGCTCCTGTATACGTAAAGCATATTGCAATTTAAAACTACTATACAGTAACAGGCATGCCTTGAGCAGAGATGTCAAAAGGCTGTTATGCGAATCGTTAGTCTTGTCACACTTTAGCTATTGTGACGTTCTGTATGGTTCATGTATCGATAAGGCAACATCTAAAAAAATTCAGTTAGTTCAAAACTCTTGTTTAAGGCTGATACACAGCATTCGTCGTCGACATCATATTTCCCACAAAATAAGAGAGACCAACTGGTTAAACATGGAAGAACTACGCTTTTTACATGCTGCAGTATTTTATAATAAGGTTATATTGTTCAAGTCGCCTCCATACCTCTATGATAAAATTCGTTATCGCACTGACGTCCATAATTTGAATCTGAGACATAGAGGCTTGTTAAACATTGCTTTACACCGCAAAGAAAGTTTTAAGCGTTCGTTTACTTATAATATAGCGAAGGTGTATAATGTTTTACCACCAAACTTTAAAAGTTTGTCCTTAAACTCTTTCAAAAATAAATTGAAAAAATTGATGAAATCTTAAATAGATCTACCATGTCGCCAGTGTTCTCTATTTAATCATGTAACGTTTTATTTTTCACTTTTTTTAATACTTACCTGTTTGTCATTTGTGTGTGCTTCTCGAGCTTTCCTTGAATCATTAAATTGTTTTTAATTTTCGTTTACGTTGTGCTGCTCAGTTTTTTATTTTTATTTTTATTTAATTTTAATTTTAAATATGATTTTAGTTTTAATGTAGTGGTATGCATCTCTTTCACTTTCGCATTACCTGCGACCACAACATAAAAATGTTGTCGTTATATCCACTAGTTTTTTTTTACGGTGGTGGGGTAGAGCAGGGGTTTCCTTCTTATAGGAAGCCATCTGATCACCATCGTATTTTCCATTTCTCGTTATATATAACTTATTTAATTTTTGGTATGTATGTATTTATTTCCCGTTTTCTGGTTTGAATTTGTATGTTTATTTATATTATTTTGGAATGGAAAATAAAACCCTATTATTATTATTATTATTATACATGTGTAAATAAAATCAAAAAAGTACAGTTAGATTAAAGCAACAGCAATCACGTTAATGCTCACTTTTTAAGCCGACCGCGTCGGTGTAATTCCGGCGAGTAAATAACTATAAAAACGCATGTACAAAATGAGCACACAAATTAGCACTCACCCTGTTAAACAAGGTGCGGCAGAAGAGAGCCTGCAAGCGATAAGCTAACCTTAACCCCGATTGTTAGGTCAATCTGACTTCATGACAGTATCCAAAATTTTGAAGGGACGAAATACCTTCGGATTGCATGGGCATACAGGGTCAAAGAGATCTCTATAATAAATTCAGTATGCTTATTGTGATAGTTCTAGTGACAGCTTGAATGCGCTCCTAACAGCGATAGCTAATACTTCCGGATTGCAAATTATTATTAAATTATGGTCGTTAGGTTACCGCGAGAGGTACGTTAGCCACAAATTTCCCGTACGCGATGGCGTTAATATATATAACCTCAACAGCTGAGTTTTGAGTGTACGGACCTAAACATATCCAGCAGCAGATCCCGTTGTTAAACACGACCAGGCCCTAACTTAGGTAAGTTCAAACTCCCTAAGAAGGCCTAAAGGAATATCTGAGTTTTATAATACGTCACAGGGAGTCCACTCCCCAAGCTAACTTTGATACATTTGCCGTTGTCGTAGTGAAACGCATCGCGGTACCAGGGTAAGTAAATTAAACGTAGCTACCAACACCGCGAAAGCGGCCTCTAAACTATAATGCTATTAAACAGATAGCGCTAATAATGCAGCTACCAATAAATATATTATAGAATACACAAGGCGAAGCGATTCGCATGAGATCCCCTATTATTATCTATACGATTAACTGCAGATACATTTACACACCCCAATAATCAATTCATATGGTCCTCGCAGGCTTGGATGGCAAATGCCGAGCTAGAAGCGGCAGGCGCGTCCGTAGCACTCCTGGGGCAGCGGCATCAAGGGCTCGAGGAGCAGAAATCGCCAGCTCCCGGCAGCAGAACGAGTATGGCAGGGGGTCTTGCCTCTAGACCAGAGAACAAGCGAACAGACGGCAGATAGGCGACGCTTCTCAGCACTCCCAAAGGGTGTGGCGCAGAGAGATTTCCAATTCTCTTGCGAAATCCGGGAGAAAATTGGCTAAAAGCGTACCAAATTTCTAGGTGAGCCCCCGATAAGGATATAGGAGCTATCGTAAACTAACCTTGGGTTAAAAGACAGCCAAATGTGGACGTGCGGGTGAAAAAATGGCCCAAATAATTCCGCCGAGGCGTTAGACGTAAGAATTCAAACAAAACAAATAATTCCAACGTCAAAAGGCATTTGTGCTTCCAGATCCTCCACAACTAAAGAAGCTTAGCCAAACCAATTGGCTTTTTGAAGCACTACGCCGTCGGACACCCAACTTGATTGCACGAATTTTCAATGGAAAAGAACGGAAGAAACCAGCCACAAGTTATCAAAGGTTACGAAAAACTTCCCAAAAACTTTGGCAAGAGGACCCACAAAAAATCACTGAAAAGTTGGAGTGTCCTCATATGATAACATCATTATTATAATTTTAAGCTAGAAATTTGTTAACAATAGTACATAGGGTTGCCTACCCGGTCAGGCAGGATGTATTGGGTATTTGGGGAAAATTAAATGTCAATAGCAAACTTTATTTAATTATTAGAAGTATTTCCTGAGAAACCACCTATTAATCGTAACGAAATGCCTAAAGCTAAAATACAACTAGCTAATTTGCTCTAATGCATGCGAAACTACAAATTATCCGTAACTGCCACCCGTTATATAAGTTTTATTTTTATAACTATCTGTATTTGAAATATATATTTATTACATACAGTATGCATGTATGCATGTGACATTACAACCTTGACCCAGTTATGGTCATCTACGTTTTGCAGATAGTATGTTATTGCCAGTGTTAAGACATGACAGCTTGTTGAAAACAATGTTGGAAGAAAAAAGCCCAAATGCAAGATAATTACTCCTGCTTCTATATGGCAAATAAAGCACAATATATGAAAAGCTTAAGAGAAAAGCCAATGATGGACGTCGTTGGAATATTGCGACAAACCAGTCGAATGACTGAAACAACAGAAGAAAGGAACCTTCAGATCGAAGGAAATGATACAAAAATATCGAAGAGCTATTTGGAGATGATCTAGTTTGTTTTCTAATATTTTATGCATAATATGCTTTTCCAACCTCTTATAACATATTTTTTCGGAATAAAAAATACTAATACATTTTAACGGTAGCATAGATTCCCATTTATAAAGCCGGATGATCAACTTAATGTAAACAGAAATTCAGAATTACACGAGAATCTTCCGCACTGCTGCCGGCTTACCTTAACTCTAACTAATATTTATAGTTTTAATAACTTTAATTCATTTACTGCTAATGGCTGCGTACCCTCCTTACATGGTTTCCCTTTGTGGTAAGCTCAGATTAGCATCCACTGGAGCTACTCCTCGAAAATTATGTTCTCTGCCGCAGCTAAAGACGGTCGCTGTAAAATATTCTAGTCAGCTTTCTCGGTCAAGGTTGAAACCTAACAAAGGTACGGGAATCTACTGGCGAGTTTTATCGCTTCAGGAATGGAAATTCGACTTTCCATAATATCGCTGCTTTCCAAACATTGCGCTTGCGGAATTGTAGGTACTAACTATAGTATATATCTAAACATTTACTTTTATTAAGGCAGATGCCATGCTCGTTTAAAGTTCTCAGCCTGGAAGTAAAATAGCATTAACTGTGATTTAAGATACTTCACATGTTAGTTATTCCAAGATGAAACTCTCTGTTAGCATGCATGCGGCGTCGCGTAAAATAAGCAACATACAAATTTCCTCTCGCTTTGAACAAAACAAGTAAAGCAATATCGAGCCAAGTCAGGTCTCCCAGGTAAAGTAACGAGATCCCTTGATACGCCACATACTGGGATGACTGAGCTTCATGAGTTCCGCATTTCTAACAACTATACCCAAGTGATAAGGCTTGTCGAGAGGCTTTAGAAACCGCTCGGGTTCACCTTTATTTCGCCGTAAGTTTTCTAACCAAAATAAAGTTGGATTTCAGTAAAGTTTAAATCTAAATATACTAATATTCCTTGTTTTCCAATAGACCCAAGTTTATTTTTGCTTACCTGTTTCACTAAATAACAAAAACAACTCTTTTATCGATACAACACGCACACCCATTTTAAATATAAATAAGTATCGGAATAAAGGACGCTTAGCAATAAAAGTTCCACGAGAGTCGCTGTTGTCGTGCGTGTGTACTACTGCCTCTTTAATGCCAGGTTGACAATTTAAATCCTTAACTTAAATGAAAAAACCGTAAAACTGTAGTACGACTCATTAGTTACTTTATTAGTTATCTTTTATGTTCTGTAACATTATTTTATACTTTAAAAAATCTTGTATATGCCTGTTCCACTTCACACATTCTAGTCAATAATGAAGTTTCAAAATACGATACCAAATCACATTCCACGAATATTTTATGCAATAATCTTGCAACACTGATGATCGGGAAGGTTTTTATGAAGTATTCCCTCGTGAGCTGTCCCACGTCTACTTGAATTGTAGCACTTCAGTCACCTACCGTAGAATACAATCAAAATCGACGTTCCTGAACAATTAATCAACAAATAAATGGTGCATTAAAATTCGACTCTGACCAGCTGTCACTGCGAATAGAAATCTCGGCAGCCGACGAACAGGTGGTATTTTTGCGAACACTAAGGCACGCGACATATGTAATATAAAGACGCATTGAGGTGTTTAACGGCGTGCACACTGAGAAGTAATTCGCGCTAAAATCCAAATTATTTGAAAAACTGGCAAGACATCAAATACTCCCTGGGCAGCTAATCACAAATCCATATTAGATATACGAAACAGCAAAAATTTTGGTCCAAAATGCCAACTGTTTAGAAAATTGCAAGTCATCAACCAGAGAGGAATCGAAACAAGAAAATTTGATGGAAAAATATAGTCTACATAGTGAAAGCGGCGCGCCTATGCACAAAATATAACTACATCGCGTCACCACTGACGAAGTACTGCAAAAGAGTCTTTGCTAAACGTTAGAATTTTGAGTTTATAGTATGCTACGTCACCCCAAAGACAAAGGGTAACGATTGGTTCTATACCGAATTCGTAAAAGCTACATGTTTGCCCAATTACTAGATCCCTACATTGTAATGGCAATGGGCCACCGTGATTAATCCAGTGTACACTGCGCAGAAAACTACGACATTCAATGTTGTTACAATCGTTTGAAAAATTGAATAACCGCATGTATTTGACGAGCATATAAGGAATGTAGGAGTTAGTATTTTCGCTATGTTAAACCCGTGACGCTAAAGTCAGCGAGCGGCAGGACAGTCCTGTTTGAGTACTTGAGCAGCAATTATCGAGCAGAGATTTTGTTTTCGGAGGTTAGCATTATACGCATGCATTATTATTCTTAGAGTTTTTGTGCTTATTATGTGAGTGTACCTTTCCATAAATGGAGCTATTTGGCGAAGCTTCTAATACATTTACGAGCAATGTCAGATGTACCTATCTTTCTCAAAATACATGTAAGTTCTAAATTCTGAATCTCATCTCGCCTTGAAGTACTTTGCAAGTTTTATATCATTTCTGAACGGATTTAAGGCAACCATTACATTCCCTAATATCGACGCGTCCTTGAGGAAGCCTTCCGTACATCTCGTGTAGATTTACAGTGATTGCTCTTTAAACTCCCGTTGGCCATTCTTGTTTAATAAAGGTCCTCTCATACATCTCGTGTAAAATTAACGATGAGCACAATTATTTGTAAGCCCACCGTCAACTTTGGTGGTTAGATATTAATTACACCTGGTAAAGAATCTGTTCTACGCTCAGAGCGTGCAATTTTTTTTTGGTTTTCAACTTTTGGTCGCTGCGTAAACTGCATTTGAGCTAAGTTTAATTCATGTATATTATTCTATGTTGCATATTCATGCTAATTTAGAATGCATTGGAATACGGTCTTGTACGAGTAAATTATTGTGTCAACTTTGACATGTGTTTCAGCAAATTAGTTGAATATTCTCA